>VZRN01005892.1:660940-744418 GCA_013397935.1 Dasyornis broadbenti | reverse complement strand
AGGGAAGAGATTATTATAAAAAGATGAATACTGATTGATCAAAACTGCATCTGAAGAGGAGCGGTTTTGTTCGGAATCAGAAAAGTCCTCATTTTCATCTCGAGCATAATAAAGCATCTGAAATGATAAAAGCATTTGAAAAAAATCAAATGCTTCTGAGTGGGAGGGAGAGCTTTTTTATTATACCTCTATCTCAGCCGGTACGCCTCGCTTTGCCTTTTCAGGCCGGAGACCTTTGAATCTCCCAACAAAACCGGCCACCACTGACCCATTTTCCACATTTGAGTTGATAGCTCTAATCCTGGCGCTCGCTGCCTGAAAGGCGGGCGCTTGGTTAAGCCTCAAGCTCCTTTTCACGGCCCCAGGTTGATGAGTGGCCGCCCGAAGGGCAGGGAGGGATGGAGGGGGCCGATCCAGCTCTGCTCAGCGATGTGTCCCTCCCGCAGCTGCCTCGGCCGTGGTCCCCATCCCTGGCACCTTCTCGTGGCCGCTGGCTGCCCGGGGCAAGCCCCGCCGGGGGATGCTGCGCCGCGCCGTCTTCTCCGACGTGCAGCGCAAGGCGCTGGAGAAGATGTTCCAGAAGCAGAAGTACATCAGCAAACCCGACAGGAAGAAGCTGGCGGCCAAGCTGGGCCTCAAGGACTCGCAGGTGAGGGGGAGGGCAGGGGGTGTGTGCGGAGCCAGGACTCCCGGGGGCAGCGCGAGAGAAGGGGAGGAGAAGGGGATGAGAGCGGGGAGAACACCCAAAGCAAGGTACAGGCAATCACCAGAGCCAAAAATGGCACAGCTTCCCACAGCTTCCCGGCTGGGTGAGCACGACCACAGACTTGCTGTCCCCGAGCTCTCTCCTAGAGTTTTCCAAAGATCAAAATCTGTGGTTGCTGTTAGCTTTACTACGGGCATGTGCAGGGCTTTGAGAGCGCAGCCAAAACACATTTTCTGGTCCCAGTTTTACTGAACCATTTCACTTCTTTCTTGCTTTGTCTCCTAGGTGAAGATCTGGTTCCAGAACAGGAGGATGAAATGGAGGAACTCCAAAGAAAGAGAGCTCCTCTCCTCTGGTGGCTGCAGAGAACAGACCCTACCCACCAAGTTCAACCCTCACCCCGACCTCAGTGATGTAGGCAAGAAATGTTCAGGAGAGGAAGAGGAGGAGGAAGTTCCCCCTGTGTGCCCGCCCAGCCCCCGGCATCCCCTGACCTACCACCAGTCCCCAGAACATCTACACCTGAGGGACAGACTGGACTCCCAGATGTCTCCTTCCCCATCCCATTCCAGCAGCCCCAGCAAACCTTCAGACTTCTCAGACTCAGAGGAAGAGGATGATGAAGGGGAAGAAGAAGAAGAGGAGATAACAGTCTCTTAGATCACTTGTCTGCCCCTGCCACCCCATGGGGACACTGCAAAGATGTAAATAAACCAGAGTGCTATAAATTGAAGAGGTGCTGTCCCACCCCAATGTCCACATGCTTCTTCAGTGCAGGTTCTTTGTCACAAGAGCTGCAACACTTCCTTCTCTTCATCCCTCATTTGTTGCCCTGTGTGGAGATTTTCATATTCATAATATCTGCCAAGCTTTTCAAAACTTTCTCTGTTTAGCAATCAATATTTGCTCAGTTAGCTACCTTCTCCCAAAAAATAGACAACAGGCAGCTCCTGGCTTTACAGCAGGGAGGAAAGGGAAATTTCCCTGTAGGAAAGAAAACATTTTTCCCCAGATAAAACACGACATAGATGGTGTGACCTTTTTTATTACCTTTCAAGTGAATTTCCAGCTACTATATTACTTCAGCTACTACTGAACACTTATCTGATCTAGCAACCCCTTCCTGCAAAATTAATAACCTTGAGGGACACAGACCAGGCCCTGCCTCCCTCCTCACCCCAAGTAGTGCCATGCTTGTGCAACAGATCCACTGAAAACCCTGGAATGACTTCTGAGGTATAATGCAAGTGGGCCCTGTGTAATGGAGTTCTTCTATATTTATGTTTTTCATTTTAATTTATGCATCAATATTGTGTCCAAAGCACTGTCTAAGCCACCTTTTTGCCCACAAGTTTGTGCTTTGTTTTCCACTTTGCTTCTGCTATCCATGGTGTGGACAGAGGAAAGTGGATACACCTCTTTGATTTTTAACTGAACTTTGCTGTCTTTGCACAGCTTTTATGAACTGTACACTATTCTGTACACTTACTCTGTATGGGTGTTTTATACCAAGGTTATTGTCAATGAATATAACAACAGCTCAACAATGCTTCTCTCCTTTTTCTTTTTTTTTTTAATTAAATGACAGCTAAACTACAGGTGAATGCAGCTGTTTAATTGTGTAACTTATAAAGAAACATTTTTATTTTGTATTTTACCATGTACAGACTTTAAATATGTATATATATTAAAGTGGATGATTGACAAATAAAAAAAAAAAGAAGTAGATTTCCAAATTTGATCATTCATTAATACTTGGATCTGGTTAACAGTTGTTGTGGCTTGTGTCTGGGAGAGGAAACTACCTTTTATCAACAGTAGAGTGATTCAATAAGAGTTCATCAGTTTTTAATTAAGTGACTTTACATAATATCTACCTTCCTTTTAACTAGGGAGCAACTCACCATGCATCACCAAGATACTACAGTTTGTAGACTGGGAGTAGGAAATCAGAGCCTTCTTACAGGGTAGAGAATGGAAGAGACAAACTCAAGACAGCTCTTCAGCCCCACGTCCATACAAGGATCACTCCTACAACACCAGGCAAATCCATAACACCCTCCTGCTTTTCGTTTCTACATACAAATACACACTACAGTAACACCAGTGCCTTTTGCCTTGCATACAGGCAGCAGAGCTCTTCTGAAACAGAGATTTCATTACAAAAACAGTTTAATTTCTGCTCCGTAATCTCTAGTGCCCACCACTCATAACACACTGAAACGGAAGAAACAAATGCAGCAGCTGGCACCCAAACCCAACTCTCCCTCTGTGCTCCACTTCATTGCCACAGCCCCACGGGAAGATGTGAAAGGAAGAAGCGAATGATTCCATTTGGAAGGGCCCTACAAAAATCGCCTAGTCTAACTTCAGGGCTGGCCAAAAATTAAAGGTGTTATTAAAGGGCATTGTCCAAAAGCCTCTTGAAGGCTGCCAGGCACAAGGCATGACCCCTGGTTCCAGGTCCTTAACTATTCTGCAATTAGATAATTGGGTAAATCTAAGCTGGGACACGTTGTCACATTCCTCATCTTCTACCTCTCTGACACCCTGAAGCCATTAGCAATTGATAACCTACACCTGAGATAGGTGGAAACAAAAACATCTCTATGTTATCAACCCTGTGTTCAGCACAAATCCAAAACACAGCCCCACACCAGCCACTGTGAAGAAAAACATATTTTTTTTTTAAAATCCAGTGGCTATCATACCTACTACAACACTCAAGAACAGAATGTGTCCAAAATAAGAACAGATATTGCTTGTATAAAACCCCTCCTGATTAATTGTTCTTACACCCTCTGATCTTTACATCATCTGCACAAGGAATGTTATAAAAAATAACTAAGACTTCTTCTTTCAGCATGAGAGCTATTACATCTTATGCTGCTAGGCAGCCTTGCTAAAGGAAAAATAACATGGGATTGACACTTAACAGGGAAAATCCTTACCCAAAATGTGACATTCCTTAATCTTACTTTTTTTTTTTTTCCCCTTTCAGCCTTTTTTTTTTAACAATAACAAAAAGAACATTGGGTGACTACCGAGCACAAACATTTGAGATTCAGGGATACCTTAATATGAAATTAAAGAGCTCGTTTTTATTTATCAACAGCTGCCAGACTGCATCTGTGGCTTCAAGGAAGGGGATCTCCTTCTCCACCTCTTCCCTTGTACACTCGGGAAGAAGAGCTCACAGCCACCATGGGATGGCTCATGTGGCACAGCTGTGCTAGGAGAAGCACTGCAGAAGTAGCCACCCTTTCTGAGGTCTAATGTCAAAGGCATGAACTTACTCTCTTACCTCAAATGTGGAAAGATTCTCGTCACGTTAGGAAGATCTAGTGGCAGCTGGGTTTGTCCTGCTGTGCATGACATTGGGAGTTCAGCTTGGGTGTATTTCTGAGAGCAAAATGTTCCATAATTTGCTGTTAACATCCAGAGTGTCAGAGGCCACCTCTCCCTATTCCCTTCAGGAATTCAGAGCTCAGTGCTCTCTCTCTTTATTTTTAATGCAGCTCTCTGAATGCTTTTGGAAAGCAGGAAAGGTGATAAGAAGCCTTTCCTGCCTACACGGAGATGGAGAGATTTCCACAATGACCAGCAGCCTCCAGAGTTTTGGAAACTCTGGTAACCCCATATGTCATACAATCCCATGACAACCCCTGCTTTATGACATTAAAGTGCTCTTTTTAAAGACTCAGTAGTCCAGAGGTCTTGTGTGTCTTTTCTTCCTTCTCAGAGCCAGGCAGGAAATCTCTGAGACTGGGGAATGGGTGAGGCAGAGAGGGGGATTTAACTTTGGTGACTGTGAGCTCAGAGCAGCAAATTCTCATCTATTTTATCCCTCAAGAAACCAGCTGGTTCAACATCTGTGCCTGCCAGTGTGGGAGAGTGGCCTTTGGACAGGGAGAGAAAAGAAATCACTTTCTCGGGGAGTCCGCGCTGCACAAGTCCTGCACAAGTGGGGGAGCTGGAAGTGTTTTCATCCAGCCCCAGCCACACAGACAAGGCTCCTGCACAGCCCCTTACCGGGAGCACCAATACCTATGGCCCTTGGAAAAACACCCAGACATGCAGAAATTACCTCATAAGCCCCAGATGATAAAACCATATACAGGAAAACAAGCTTATCCCATCTGTATGAAAGGGCATCTTTCCTAGGGATGTTCCTCACAAGGCACCCTGCATTTCTGTACTGCAGAGATTGAGGACGCTCCAGCTGAGTAAAAAATGAAATGAAATTAAATGGAATGAAATGAAATAAAATAAAAACCTCTTTTGGAGGACACCTGTTATCCAGGAAAGTTTGAATATTAACTTTCAAGAAACAGAATACATGATGCAAAGTTTCCCGAAGCAACCAGTGCAGGCTGAGGGTGATGAGAGCCTATTGAACCCCAACCAGTTCTAAATCCCCACTCTACAGGAAACCAGACTTGTTTGAAGAGACCCAAGTTCAGACCTCGAAAACACTGACGGCATTTAAAAATCCTTGCCTGGGAAGTGCAAGACTGAGTTTGACACGACAGCTGTGGGCTCTGTTCCTGTGAGGAGAGCAAGGCAGAGTCTCACTCCTGGCTGTGCTCCCTCTCCAGGCCCAGCCGCTCTGCCAGGGTGTGTGCACAGGCTGGGAGGAGAAGGGATCAGCTTGAAAAGAAGAAAATGGGTCTGTTCCCTTGATTTGCTTTTCCAGCACCTGTAACTGCCTCACTGTTTTGTCTGAAGCGCACAGTGCTCAGCAAGGATGGAAAAGATCATCCCTTCTGCTGGACCTTGTTATCAAGCGATCTTAATTGTACATCTTTAGGGCTCCTGTATTTTTGAACCAAGATTAAACCTGATATAAATAAATAATGTCCTTCAAGCTGCAAAAACCACATCAGCAACCCTTTCCCAATCCACATGGCAGGGATTTAACACCAGGGAGGCCCAGCAGAGCAGGGCCTCACAGGAGTGCCTTTACTGGACATGCCCAAGTGCCAGGTGTGCCCTTTTACCTGGTTTTGCCCTATTAGCTGTCTTCAGAGTGCTCAGCAGGATCTTCAGCTTCACAATGTTATTGTCACTATGTCCAAAGCCACCACTGACAGTTATGCAGTAAATTGAATATTATCAGGTTGTGAGCAGTAAATCCAGCCAGCACTGTGCTGTTCCTAGTCAGCATGTCCAGCATCCACAGCAGGAAGCATGCCTCACTGCTTCCCAGGATCCTTGGCGATGTCGTGGGTACTGCTTTGCAGAAATAGTTTATTTAACAGTCAGGACTGATTCGGGGCTGAGGCGGATGGTCTGGCTGAGAGTGTGAAGCTGAAAATTGTGCAATAACATTGCCAGAAATCTTGCTGTGGATGAGGTTCAGCGGCTCACACAGATCTGAGCGTATGAGGTTGTTCCTCGTCCGCCGGGCTTGGGCTTTGTGTGCTAACACCTGCTTTGCACTGGGTGGTGCTGGTTCCTCACGATCCCAGTAAAAAGGCACCCAGACCCAGTGAGGCATCAAATGCCGTTTATTAGAGCTGACACTGCAAGATGGGAAGAGCAGAGACAATCTTCTGTCTCTTCAGATGCTGAGAACCCCGAGTGGGGCAGCATCCGCACACATTCACACCTCATCCGTGGATGTGGGCATTCAAGCTCTTACAGGAGGGATTTTTCTTACAGCCAGAGCACAATTGTTTTAAACAAGTCAGCTTTATAAGGAGGAAGAAAAAGGCAAGGGGGGAAAAAAAAAAAAGGCGGTGTTTTGAAAAAGCCTTAAGTGAGAAGGAAGTCACTTAAAGAAAGACTTAATCTATGAAAAATCTTGATAAAAACTAAGACTGTGCACAACAGGTAACCCTGTAACAACCCTCAAACCTCCAGCAATGGAGCAAATCAGAAATACTTGTGTCTGAGCAACTGCTCTTTCTGAAAATGTCCAAGCTCATTGCAGCAGCTTGGACTAGATGACCTCTGAAGGTCCCTTCTAACCCAAACCATTCCATGACTGAGGAAGGAGAGAGGATGGATTTCTTTGTGTGGCTAAGCAAACGAAGATGATGATGGGGAAGGATTTACCAACAGTCAGTCCCACTGCCAGGGGCAAAGGCAAAAGTTGTCCTCAGCTGCTCTAAACCCCCAAAAGCCCAGATTAAATATCCACATTAACAACTAGAAACCAAAAATCACCCTTGGTTATCACATCTACCGTAGAGATCAGTGTCAGAATCCTGGGCATCAGGAAAGTGGAGAAATGGACAGAGTGTGGAATTGAGGGTGGGAGCCTGCAGGGTATTAGGAGGTGTTTCCTCTCTGGTACTCCAAGGTATCAGTGGAGAAGGTCAGTGGAATGAGAAGGATGTAAATACATGTCACAGGCTGCAGACCGAGTTCATAAAATGATTCCAGAGAGTTTCCCTCTTTCACTGCAGAAAGGAAGTCAGCACTGATCCTATTGCACTGAGAAATGGTGAGATGGATCCAGGAAGGACATAAAATGAAACAGGATGTTGGAAACAGAAAAGCAGGAAAACAAAGGTTAAAGAGAAGATGAGATAAAGAAAAAAAAAAAGTAAAGATAAGTTTACAAGACCTGCAAGACTGTGCACAGAGCAGAGAACAAGAATAATGTGGGAAAGGGACAGGGCAGCCAAAAAAGGAAAGAAAGGGAAGAACTCCTGAGAGATAATAAATACTTTGGTGCCAGTCCTATATGGATTCAAAACTTGTCCAAGATCAAGGCTGAAACCTTTTCCAGGACCAAATCTAGAACATGCAGTTCTGTGAATCAAAAGAAGTTTACAGAACACAGAAGAATGTGCCTGAGCATGTCCAAAGCCATTCTGCCTCTGGAAAACTGTGGAGGACACACAAAGCCCACATTGCAGAAGATCAGCTCTGAGCTACCATCCGCACTGCCGTGGCCTTAAAAGAGCATTTTTAGATTAACCTCACTTGAATGCAGATTATCAGCTTCCAGCAGAGTTTCCTGTCTTTCAAAACGTTTTCTTTGAAGTTTTTTATACGTGAATCTGTCCTACCAAAATCTGTAGTTCAAATGAGTGAGTAGTGGACAAGATAATTAAAAGAAACTGTCCAAAAAAAGCAGAAATATGAAGAGAATAAATCTCCAGGGGGCAAAAAGAAAATCCCTTTGACTTCAAGTGCAGAAGTGTTTGGATTAATTCTTTCTGAAGAGTATATTTTTTTTCTTTAAGTTAGAGCAGAGTATTTATTTGTCATGAAGGACAGTAGTTTCCTACATGTTTTTGATGAGCGCTTATTTATCACTGTATAACCATCATGTCTCTAGTAAATGGGTGAAGAGGAAATTGTAACCCTGTGTGGAATGTGAAGGTTGTCCAGAGGGGTGGGAGCTGCCCCTGGAAACATTCCAGGCCAGACTGGATGGATGAGTGAGGGCTGCTGGCACCTTTTCACAAGCACTTTACAAGAAGCCAACAAAACCAAGGGAGTAAACCCCATGATCTTCAAATGGAAAATTATAAAATGGTGATTAAGATGGGATAAAAAGTTCTGGGAAGCCACAAATCTGAATAAATAAGCATCAATTTTATTGAATCATGAATAATTTAAGACTGGTACAATCATCAGCTTTATTCTCCATGACACGGGGTGGGGAAGGGGTAGAAACGGGGACAGTGAGAAAGGGGAGGCATGATCTCAAACAGACCATTCACAAATTCCAATCCTAAATGAGAACTGAAAATTAAATAGGGAGAGGAGCAAATGGAAAACATCATAAACGTACACAAAATACTCAATTCCTAGTTTTCTCTTTAAAAATGGCTAGAAAAAATTCATCAAAATGCAGCACTTTTAATCAAATATTTACATTTCTATGTTACAATGAAAAAATGTACATCTTATAGAACATATTTCATAAACTGTTCCACTGGAAACGACTAGATCAAAACAGCAACCTTCCATTTAATATCGACAAAGATTTTTTTGCTTTGTTTTTGTATATTATTTTTTCTTGAAAGAAAATTGCCACATTTAGACAAGATTTCATACACATAATATCGAAGTTAAGCATCAACAATGAAATATCAGTTTGCTTCTTCCAAAATGTACAAAAAGGCCAACCAACCCCCTCCCTCCCCCTTCCCCAAATAAACCACATCTCATTTATGGCCTGTATCATTCTTGGCAGTTCCAAAGGAAAGAAAACGGTTTATTCTTTCCATTTATAACTCAACACGAATGTTGCATAGAATCTTGCATTTCTTGCTGATATTTTTTTAAACACGCCAACTTCATAAGGAGGAAGAAAAAGGCAAGGGGAAAAAAAAAAAAGGAGGTGTTTTGAAAAAGCCTTAAATGAGAAGGAAGTCACTTAAAGAAAGACTTAATCTATGAAAAGTCTTGATAAAAACTAAGAGGTGTGCACAACAGGTAACCCTGCTTCCCGAAGTTTCAGAAAAGACACGGAATATTGTGATGCTCAGAATGACTAGCCTATTCAAAAATTGCCTCTCTCACTTTAAGCCAAGCTAGTGTCAATAAAAAATAACAGATAATAGAAATTTCTTCCTGAGCTTAAGCACAGGATTTGACATGAGGGAAAAAAAAATACCCCGTTCCCCACAAATAAAACACTACTTTAAACATGTCTTTCAGCACTCAGTTGAAGGTCAACCGAGACATTTTCTAGGATATCATGTCCATTTAAAGCCCTAGCCCTGCAACTGGATTTCTTTTTACAGGCACATGCTCTATCTGCATGGATTCAGTTGGGGGATTAGGTACCAAAATTCACAGTAGTAGCAGGTAAAGTCAGTGCTGGGAAGCAGAATTGTCAAGACTACTGGAAAAATTAACTTCTTTCAAACTCATCATCAGCATGCTATGGATTTGATTCCATACAGTTCTAACCCATTTTTTACAGTACCAAGAACTGGATTAGGAAAATTGGCTGAGTAACCTTTGTTATTCCATTCAGTCAAATAATGAAATAAGAGTTCATAAGGTTAAAACAGTAACAACACCAAGCTCTTCCCCCCCATCATTAAAATATTTAATTTTTTCCTTTTACAATATTTTTCTTTTAAAAAAAAAAGTCATCAGCACTTAAAAGTTGTAACAGGAGCAGATTCAAGACCAGCTTAGTAAGACAAAGTACAGTTATGTTACAGAAACTCATGAGGTATAAGAAAACGATCCTCTCAAGCTGAGCCACAGAAGCATGAACTTCTCTGTTATGTTCTTTTAAACCCAAAAGCTCTTAAAAAAGTGTTTGCAATAAGATTTCTTTCTGTACATTGAAAAACCAGCATATTCCTGTAATTTATTATAGTTGAAAAGCTTTTTTTGTCCCTCCTGCATGGATAAAACAGCTCTTCAGTGATTTATTAGCTGCGGATTGATATGAACCTGAAAAGTTCTCATTTCCCTCCTTTTTTTTGTCACATTTAAACAAATTCTAGTATCTCATACAAACAATATTCACAGCAACTTCTGATATTTCAAGAGATGACTTTAGCCCTGTTTCTTTAAATAAAATCCCGTAATATACAGCACTAATTTAATCAAACACAATTAGTACAAAATAAGGCATCGCTTTTAAAAGTCAGCACCAAAGGAGAGCTGGGAAGGCTCGTACGAATCCCTACTGAGGACTGAGGTGTTGGCTGAGGTCCAGCTGACGTGCTGGGGGTGGTGGTGTCACCAGGAAAGTGCAGCTCTTTGGGAGGTGTTCTTGTTCCCCAGCAGAAGTACAAGCCCTAACACTGACCGTGTGGGTGTGTGCGTTCACAGAGGAGGAGAAACCAAACCAGGTTCACAGCTCTGCCACAGCTTGAAGGCGTGGCACAGCCAAACTCAAAACACACAGTACTCAGCACCTTCTCTTTTTCTTTTTTTTTCCAGACCTGAATACTGCTAAAATACTAGCATTTTTATTTATTTATTTGCAACTAAAAAGAAAAGTTATGGAAGTAAGTGTTGTCACCAGAGCAGCACTGGAACTGTCACAGAGCTGAATTTTAATTAACCCCCTTATGGTTGTGCTGATTGGAATGAAACCTCTGAACAGAATCCAAAGTTTTTAGAAAACAGCTGTTAACATTTCATGGCAAGAATTAAAAACAAAGTCTGATTTATCCCTTTGCAGGGGTGTAGCTCACCTCTGTGTACAGAGCTCACCATGCCTGTGCACTGCCAAGGGTCCTGTGGAGCTGCAGGACTTCATGGGGCACAGCCCTTTCACTGACTCCTGTGGAGGAGGGAAGCCCCCTCTCCTCAGGGTGGGTTAGTGGGGTGTAAACGCCACAGAAGTCAGCCCAGCTGGTTGTATGGATGGAAGTGGGAAGAGAATTGGGCCCTGACTAGCAAAGGGCTACCTGATCTTTCACTTGTAGCAGGATTGATTGTTACACAGTGTTTGAAAAAAACCTGATTTGTTCAGACTGTATATATATTTTTATATATTCCTATTTATATATATAATCTTTATAAACACACAATGAAAGAAAGCCAAGGTCTCAGACTGGCAAGAAGAGCAGCGCTTTTTGTTTTTTTTGTTGTTTTTTTTTTCTTTTCTCTTTTTTAAATATTTCTTTAAACTTCCCTGTTTTGCAGCTTTGCCTTTATTGAGTATTATTACCAAGGCAAGCGATATTGTTATAGCACCAGAACTATAATAAGCTGAGTTTAAACCACAAAGCTGATTGGTAAAAGTCCAGCCCTCACGTAAATGTGTTTGGTCAGAAGCAGCATAGGCAAATATTCCCTCTCCCCTTTCTTTCCAGACAGTACATGGCACAAAGCTGTTTGCTTCATAGCTGTGAAGTTGCCCCCCCGGTCCCTTTGACTTAGTAATGATGATTATTTTTAACATCTTCAGGATCTTAGGCATGAGAGCTTACAGCAACTAAAAAGAAGGAAACAAAGGAATAGTGCAGTTCTCATCATTGTCAAAAGAAAAACAATACAAAGGTCGCTTGGGTTGCCTGCACCCAGGTTCAAGATTGCTCCATGTGTCTTGTTCTTGCAGCTCTAATACTGAGATCCCAGCCCAGGAATGTGTTCTTTTCATGAGCCTGTGATCAGGGCTCTTGCCAAGTGGAAACAACCTCTCTCTGTCCGAGGAAGATCACAATGTCGACTCCAGAGACGAATCCAGGATGTCATCGTGGTGGCTGTTGCTGTTGGAGTCGCTGTCGTAACTCTGGGGGCTGGAGTAGTTGGCTGCCTCCTGCAGCCTCATGAGCATGTTCATCTGCAGAGGCAAGGAAGCTCATGATCATTTGTACTCTGAGGCAGGAACAACATTAACTCCACATGACAGCTGTGGCGGCATTCGCTTTGCCAGTGGGCAAGGAAGGACAGGGAGAAACGAGTGGAGTCAATAATACTGAGACTGAGGAAAGATATATGAACTGTAAATCACAGCAGCATCCAAGTTACTGATACAACACAGGCTTTCCCAGTAAAGGAGAAAGTGAGAAGACTGGAGGGATGCTAATGCCTAGAAACAAGGGAAACAAAATGATTCTGCTGTTCCAGAAATGAGAGCTTACCAGAGGATCTCCTTCGGCATCACTCACTGGAACCTGTTTGCTGGTGGAGCCTTCCCGGGACACGGAGTAGCCATCAAAGCCCACATCTTCGGGCCGCAGCTGCAGCAGGGGAGGCCACTCGTGGTGCTGGGGGCTGGCTGCCCAGGGGTAGGTGTCCATCACCCACTTGGCAGGATCCTCCCAGGGTGCTCTTCTCCCATACAGCTGAGAAAGCACAGACCATGTCAAATATTGCAACCCTCTCCTTCAGTGCCTACCCAACTGAAATGAACGTGCCACGGTTCTTGGGCTGCTGGAAACTCTGTGCAAGCAGGGCTGAGCGTGAGATTTTCCTTACCCTAATGACACACGAAGCCATTTGTCATGGCACTGATTTGGAAGGAGCTGACCACCTTCTCTGAGACTGCAGTGCCCTTCTCTTGGCACCAGCTGCGGGGGGAAACGCTTGAAAATAACATCACCTAATAAAGCCAACTTAAACAACATCAGCACGCAACAGAAGCCACCAGTGCTGACATCGGGATTGCACTGGCAGCTGCCTCACAAACTGCCATCCATGGAATAAGGAGGAGGAAATGGGAGATCTGGCATCAGGCAATAATGACAGATGTCAAAGGCATAAAGATTTCAAGTCCGCTTTTTTTCGTGTTCAACCAAGAAAAAGCACCAGCAGCATTTGTCTGTGGTCAGGTTCCTAAGTGAGCAAGCTCTGTTTCAAAAACGTTTTTCTGTATTGAACAGACAGTGTTACTGAACCCCAACATATTCTCCCTGCTATATTCCATTTGCCTTAGTTAGATAATACATTCATCTTAATGTCTCATGACTTCCAAAACCATAAATACAACTTCAAGTGGCTTTAAAATGTTCTTTTCCACTTCATGAATTTCACCATCAACATCCCTCTGCAACTGGAGTTTGTCTCTGACATTTTGACATTTGAATTCAGAGAACTGTCCCCTTCCTTTATTCCCCTGCACAAAGGGAAAAGTAGTGGTCTAGCAAAGAAAGTCACCAGATTTCTGATGGATCTAAGATTATTTGACTTTCCTCAATGCTGTTTCTCCTTGGTATGTTTTTGGTGGGTTTAGATTTTGCATGCACAAAGTATTAAAGGGCTCTGAATCCCAACATGTGGTGTGCTGTGAAGCAGGAGGGAGCAGAGGTGCCAGCAGATGGTGCTAGGAATCTGAAACACAGCCTGCTCCACAGCCCAAACTCTTCATCCTTCAGCCCTACTGTATTATCTTCCCAGCCTAATGGCTTCAAGATGTGGCAAACCAGATTTCCTATTTTAATCTTGTTCTCAGGTTTACAATGATACTTGTCATTTGGCAGCTGGTGAAGATTTTGTACTTTTCACGTCTTTTCTCCCTCAAAAGTCTGAGCGGATCCAAGCTCAGGAGAGACTAAATGACTCACTATCCTCTTCCATGGCAACCAGGTCCACCCCTCCCACTGGCACGTTTTCCAGGGAGCAATTCATGGGACAAGGATGGAACAGGTCGCTCCACAAAGCAGGAAAGAAAAATCGCTGGAGTATGAGTGACAGTGGCAGGAAGCTACGGGGACTCTGGGTCCTCTTTCTGCTGGTGCTGCATTCTGTACTGATACACCAAGCAGGAAGGCTGTTTTACACAAACTTCTAATTTTCACATTCCTGTTTTGAAGAACAAAACAAGCCAGCTCCCATGGGAGCAATTATTGTAAGGATCCATTTGGCTTGTTTGTATTTGACCCAAAATCATTCTCTAAATGAGAAACAGAAATACAAGAACAGCTCAGAGCAGATCCACAGAGATCAAGAGTGAAATTTACAGTCCACCTTTCCTTTCTGGCAGGCAGTTTCAGGAAAGAAGATGTATTCTCAGAGGAGTCTTTGTGGGTGTGGGGAACTGAAAATAGCCCCAGATGAAATCCACATTTCTAGTCTTAACTTGTTCATTAGCACCACTCTGGCTACTCTCCAAGTACTAAAGTGTATCTTCTTGTCCATCAACTAAACAAAAGAGAAATTATTTAAATAGAGATGAATTAGTGGGACTGAAGTGGATAAAGAATCTAAAGCACAAAGTGAGAAACTGAAATCCTTACACCTGGAACACAAGCCATTCAAATAACCTAAAGGAAAATGGATATATTGGGCAAAACAAACAAGCAATAAGGATGGTTTTATCAACTGCTCTCTCTCTCTCTATTCCATTACTAATTTTTCAATGCTTTCCACACATACTGTTCAGTGATATGAGAGCTCAAACCCCAGTACAAGGAGCCCATGTATTACTGTGAGTATCAGTTTTCTCCATTCCAAGAGGAAACAAAGTCACCTGCTCTCCTTTCTCTTGTTTTAGGTTGGAAAGATTACTGGCACCCATTAACTTCCTTTACAGGAAGTTTTACATAAAATGGTTCTCCTGTTTTATTTCCAGCAAAGTTCCCGAGTGTATTTTGTACTCCAAGACCTGTCATTTCCTCACGTCTAAGAGTCTACCGCAACTGTCCCAGAGAAAATGAGGTCTCCAGGTACTGACTTCAGATTTCAAGTGGCAGTTGCAGTTTGCCCAAATTTCAACTTGAAGAATTAATGTAATTCACAAATTTGTAAGAAGCTATTCGTAAAAGCTTAGTTCAAAATCATATTTTAAATTAGGTGCTTATTCTGTGAACAGAGAACTGATGAATTTTTTTCCCTACTTGCATGGCAAGACCATAGCAATTCTGCTGAACCCTCCTCCTGCTTCCAACAAGCTTTATAGTCATACAGACACCAAAAAATACATGGCAATGCTTAAAACCATTCCAAATTGCCAGAGTATGAGTCAGTTACTAAGCACAGGCAATCAGTGATGATTTCACTTCATCCTCTGAAAGAATTACGAAGGAATCTACTAAAAAAATGATCCTGTATACTGAGAAGTAATCAAAATGTCACTGATATTGATCCTGTCACTCATGAATATGTTCCTCTTCATACACAGCTTTGTTCCTCTGCTGAAAGATTTGATTTCCAAAGGAAAATCCTGCATAACAAAGTTAATGACCGCAAGTGTATTTTTCTGACGCACAGGATAATTTTAAGGTGTGCTTCTGGAACACAGTCATGAAAGGTATTTGTATGTCTAACTCCCCCCACTGAAAACATCAGATTTTTGGCATCTAATCACTTCTTCCACTCTATTTCAAAAGTGCTTGAAGAGACTAATTCTGCCTGAAATTGTTGACAATTCTGGTTACAGGCATGCAGATATTCAATGTTGCAAAGTTGTATCTACAGAAAATGTTACCACCACGGAGTTTTGTTACCTTTTGAACAGATGCCATTCTAGACCTATGATTTTTCCCTTTTGCTGCTCACCTGTAGCCCTTCTCTAACTGCCTCCAGAAGGTATGGAATGATGGAGTAGTTCCACAAGTCAGTGAACCAAACTCTAGAACCATCTACATCTATTGGACAGGAGAGGAAGAGCCGTGGACCTGGAGAGGGAAATTCACATATTACCCTCAAACCACAATCATGATGAGTATCAAAAATAGGAATCTATAACATCGAAAAGTAGGGTTTTAAAGAAACTTTTTTTTTTTATGTGATACAGCACAAGGAAGTGTACAAAGATACCTGATATACAAGGAAATAAAATACGTATATTTACTTATGCCTGGACAGAGCACTTACCAATAGTAACATCAGAGGAGCTGTGAGCCTCCAAGAACTTGTTCAGATGTTGCCAGACCTTGGGAATCCAATCAATAATCTTAACCAGCTCTGCATTCCTCCTGCCACTGATCTCTGTTTCAATCAGCTTTCTTCTCAAGAAACGGCCGAGAAAGCCTTTGACTGGCTCAGTGTGGTTTGCACATAGCACCCATCTGTGGCAGAACAGCAGAAATGGCCATTATTTCTCTTCCATGCTGCTGAATGTAATTATTCTTGACTACGCTTCTCTTCTTATTTCCAGATTATCAGGATCAAAATGGGTTATTGCAGTCATACTTGTTTTTCAGCAAAAGTCACTTTGGAATATTTTACTGGATGAACCAATTTTTATTGTGCATTGTTTCAGCTCATTTCTCATTAATCTGCTTTGCCTAAATATTGTCTTACTGCAAATCTGGGAGAAGATCAAATATCTTAACAATCCCCTGTAAAGTAGAAGTTTTATGAACCCCATTCCTTTAACGACAGCACCATAACGAAGCTGCACATGTTGGGGCAGCAGCCAGGAGTGAATGGTATTTCTCTCTCAGTTTGCTACTTCAGCTGATAAGAGCAATTCCAGATGACTCAGTAGCCATTACTCCTTTGCCAGCCCGCAAACACAAACGAGAAACATGAATAAACAGTACCTGAAATTGTGGTGAAGTTGAAGATTAGGTGTGGAGGAGGTGGCTTGGTTCATTGTGCCAATAATATAGGGACTGTCAGGAAAAAAAAAAAAAAAAAAATCAAGCAAATCAAACTTGTACATTTTGAAAAACAAGTTTTAAGTAAAATCTGAATGTTTAAAAAAGGATATTCAAAACTCTTTTGTCAAAGTAAGTTTTGTATTTACTTATAACCAAATTCTCTGAGATTCTGACTTCTGAGAACATCAAATTCTGAAATCCCAAAACAGCACCTTCCACTACAAATGGGGTTTTACTACTAAAGATCTACATCATGAAGCAAATGCAAATTACTCAAACCCTCTACTACTTTTTAATTACTTATTTCAGAAAAAAATGGATCACTTTATGAAGGAAAAAAGTGCTTTGAAGCACTGTCCACAATATGGACAACCTGGTCATCTACCTCTACAATACTAAATTAATACAGACTTTGGTTTTGTGATTGTATTTTGCTGCAGCAGTGCTGAGTGCAGGATTAACAACTACAATGTATTCTGATACTATTTCTTTACCATTTGTGGTACTTGCAGTTCAGCAGTCCATTAAAGATCTCTCCTAGGGAGCTAACATGGTGCAAATTATCCAAAATGATGACAAGAGGCATATCCACAGCATTGTTTTCACTGTTACACTGGTCTGCCAGGTTGGACAGGTACTGACGGAGTTCCTGCGAAGCAGATATAAAGAAAAGAAGACAAAAACAAAAATCATTTTCTTCACATTCCTTAAAAATCCAATTAAGATAGATAAGCTTGGTAACAAAATAGAAAGCAAAAGAGCCTGACATCTCACAAATCACACATTTTTCCATGAGAAAACACAAGATACGGTTTTCTTTCTCTTCTGTAGGTTATGCTGAAGACTCAGAGACTGTAACAGAAATCCTGTGTGAGATAAGGGCTTAAACAAGGGCAATATTTTGTAATTTAGTTTTGTTTTTTTATTCATCAATGCCAGACCCAAGAGGTCTGAAATATAATTTCGTTTCTTCTCAAGAACTTGTTCAACTCTCCCCATACCAAACCAAACTCTGCATCCCAGCTACATTTGTTACATCATCTTGCAACTGTGTTTCCCTCAAAACACAGCTGACAAAATTAACGTGGAACAAAGTGGCCTCATCAGTGGCCAAATTTGGATGCCCTCAGTAACGCAGTGAACTAAGGATGAGCCTTTGGGGCTGCTGCTGAGTGGTTGAAATGCTCTCAGCGGCTTTAAAGACATGTCTGAAATCATACCAGTGGCTTACAACCACAATTTCAACCATCCCTTTCCTCCAGAGGAAAATATGCCTAAGGTCATCAAATATCCAGCTTTTTTTTTCTTTCTTTCTTTCTATTCTTTAATCTAGATGATCACTGGAAGTATATTCAGCAAAACCAGCAGCACATAAAACAGCAGAGACACGCCTTACCTGCCCAGGAATGTGTCTGCACAACAGCCCCTCCAAAGCCAGCACATGATTACAGCTGCTGATACTTGCAGCTGCAGAAACTCCTGACAGCCTGGAGATGCATTTGAGGGTTTTGGGAAAAGTGCCCACATGCAATAGGGATTGCTTAAGTCTCTGGGAATTTTACGCAGGTGTTTAACTTCCTGGGCAATTCTCAGGCTCCTAAACACTTGAAAATCATGACATCTTTAGGTGCTTAAATACACACCTGGAAGCCTGCTACTCCAGGCCCATAATCAGGTGAATCTGAAAACCTTAAATAGTATTTCCTGCATGATCAACACAATGCTTTGAAAAGAAAGGCAAGTTCAAAAGGATGGATTAAGAAAGGAGTCTCTCATTTTGGACACGTGGCAGGGTGGGCTGTGCGAGGTTTCTGTGAGCTCACCTTACTGGATTTATGGTCGACGTTGAAGGTGGCGATGATGCCCTCGGCCAGCTCCCTGCCCTCTCTCAGGACCATGTACTCCGACAGGCGGTTGGCCAGGTAGGTTTTGCCCGTGCCGCTGGGGCCAGACAGGATGATCCTCCTGTGCTCCATGAGCAGGGACACGTAGCGCTGCAGGATGGGCTTGGGGATCAGCGACTCGAACACCAGCCCGTCCAGGCTGTTCTCGCAGATCCCTGCAGCAGGAAACAGCCCTCATTCACAGCAGTCCCAGGTTTTAGACAAGTGGACCTGATCCATTTCAGGATCAGAAAAAGCTGGTTTTCACTTCAGAGCTAAACCCCTTCCCCACCCTGGGATCTCTTATGGATGAGAAGCACAAAGAAAGCTGGAAAAGCAAGCTCAGGCGTGACCTGTGGGCTCAGCCTGGATCCTCTCTCAGCCTTTCTAGGTCCTCAGCTGCACCCCTAAGGCCCTTTGGAAGCTGCCCCACTCAGTGATTCCAGGCCACACTTCCCATGCACAAAGCACCCATTTTACAGCATTTCACCATGCATTCACCCAGAATGTACCTGTTTACTTTTGGATCACTAGAGAAAAAAAAAAAACAGAAAAGAACAGCTATCATCAACTCACCCTATTTTCCCAAATACTTGTAATTAAACTCCTTCTCTGTATGCTGATAGTTATCTCCTCCAACAGAAAACTCCTACTGATAAGCATTTATGCCATGTCAGCAGTCACTTTAGGCAGAATTGGCTCAGGGAAAACACACAGTGCTTCAAAATAAACAGCAGAAAGGGAAGTTGGCAGATCACCCCGAGAAATGTTTGCACCTCAGTGGTTACTTGGAATATTAAATATTTATATAGGCAGCTTTATATCTCAAAGGTATATGTAAGTGATTTTCCATAGATTGATTAAATACATTTCTATTTTATTGAAAAGTGTTATCACTTATGAACCTTCAAGGCACAAGTCAAGCCAATGCAAGTTAAATATAAACTCAAATTGCAGCTTTACAGACACAGCTAGACCTTATGCAATATTTCAATTAGGATTTATGACTGGACGATGTATTTTATATAAGTAGAATACCCTGGGTTCGTGTCAGGCTTCAGTAAATTGAGATATTTCACACTTTATTTTGTCTTCCTGCCCACTGATTTGCTACCCAAGGTAACTTGGTTTTTACACCAATATTCAAAAATCTGCTTTCAGTCAAATTTCATAGTTGATCTGATGAATGTTTGGCACTGCTCTCAAATACCATCTGTCTGCAAATTTCACCGGTCTAACTTTGAGCAAACTGATATATGTTCAAAATGCAGCAGTTGAGGCTTTTACCCCTAAACTTAGTTTCACAGTATAGTTTTCACAGAAAAAGTGCTTCCCTAAGAAACCAAATGAGAAACCATATGAGAAATACAAATATTAAATTTTTATCGGTATTACAGAATGGAATTGATGGGAATTCTGAAAACCATACGTTTTGAAAAATCCAGATTTTAAGGTGTTTCATAAAATTTGGGCTCCCTCCTTCTTGGCACTTAAGGAGGCACTCTTCAGTGAGACCAGTCAGGCAAATAAGTAAAGAATTAGGGTTTTTTTACTCTGCATGAAGGAAATAGCAACTATAGCTGTGACAAAGAGGTAATGAAATAAGAGGCCTGATTCATTTGGAATGTACTTTGCTGCTCAAACAATTCCACTGCATCCCTTGTGGTGTGAGGTCTTCTCCAGGACAACTCCAGGCATCAGCTCAGGATCTGTGGAGTGTGTAATTATTCTTACTGTGACAGGTTGAAAACTTGCTGAAATCACAGACTTGGGATAATCCAAGTGCTGTCTTTATCAAATGAAAATAGAAGGAAGTAAGTGAAAGGCAGGGACAGGAGAAAGCAGCACAATAAAAAGTTTCTACTCCTCTGAGCTTCTCAACACAGCAAGCTCTGATCGAAGTGTCAGCGGTGAGAACTCCAGCAGGCAGCTGAGGTAAAATTACCTTTGATGGTCACTGAGATGGTGTTGTTTTCTCCCACCAGGTACCCACAGGGCAGCAGCTCCGGGGTCTCTGCGCTATTGGTGCGCTTGATTTCCCCGATGCTGTAGCCCAGGACGCTGTCGGAGTTCAGCCCCAGCTGGCTCACGGGATCCACGTGGATGATGTACTCCTGGGAGGAAAAGGGGATATGGGAAGTCAGGCAGCACTGGGGGTTTGTTCTGTGCTGTGACAGTACTTAACGAAGTCAAATACAGCTTGGTACCGCCCAAACCCCAGAGGAGAACTCAAGCTCACAGCGAGCTGTACCCACTGACCTTGAACAGGCGCCGTACAACCCCATCCAGAACATCCCACTTGGTCTTCCCACTGACTCCAATGCAGCCGATGAGGAAAGTGCGAGGTCTGGAATCCTAAAGGCACAGAAGGGACTCTATCAGACAAATGTGGTTAACGGAATTAAAATGCTGGCTTCCCTGCTCTCTCCCTTTTTATTTTTACATAATGGGGCATCTTTACTACTCTATATGGTGAATTCTGAATGCTATATGGACTCCCTTTCATACACTAAACATTTTCTCCAGTGTTAGAGTCACAAATCTAAAGGATACTTTGGTGGCAGTGATGTTAAGTTAAAAGCATTTATTAAGCAATCCATGAACAATTCAAAAACTCCTGAGAGGATTACAGCTTAGCAAATAGACAGAAAGACTCTTAAGAATATTCTAGACAGAAAAGTAGATGTCAAGTTAATTCTTCCAAGACTTCAAAATCGAAGATGCAACATTTGCAAGGTTTATCCTATTTACTTTCTGCTATGGGCACAGAAATCTAAATATATATATGTATTTGTTATACATGGTTATATGTAAAAATAGTAATAAAGAGAGTTTATATTTATATGTTTGATAGATCACAGCATTTTGAATTTTGTAACTGATTTTGAAAATCAGATTTAAAAAATCCTAACAGGTACATCTTTTCTATTTTTATACAGCTGCACTCACTGTGAAACATTAACTGAAGACAAACTAATTTTTATCATAAGACCTGAAGTGTTACTAAAATGAAACAACCATTTCCACATGGTTACTTAACTCTCTCTGAGCACAGTGACGTCCAATAGAATTACCAGCAGTTTTACTGTTAATTTGTTTATCCAAGGTTGTAATAGTTAAGGCAACATTTGTGTTTAATGGAAAGATCTGCTGAGTCCATTTTATTTCTGATCATTCAGATTTTTGCCCACCCCTCAGAAAGACATGAACTTATTTCTTACATGCTTTTACAGGTACTCAAAAAGGGAGATAGGAAGGCCATTGCTTGGCAAAAATTGTGTAGGACATTGATGCACATAAAATATCACACACAGGAGATGGGCTGCAATTTTGAAATATTTGCAATTTATTTGGGTTTTTAGGATTCTTTCAATTGCTTGTGGGTGAAAAAAACATCTGAAAGATGTCGTTCTAAACAGGACACTTGTTCCAGAGAGGACAACTTGAACTGGAATGATAAGGTATAGAGCTCCCAGTTTGGATTTGTCAAGTTCTTCCATAAGATTGGTGCTTCTGGCATTTCGGCACCTCTCAGCAGCTCCAAGGAAGCTGGAGGTAGCCGAGCACCTTCTCCATCACTATTAACACACCAATAAACTGTTTTCCTGAGAAAACTCTTAAAAGTCCTTCGCAAACTTGAATTCCCTCTCACATTCCAGAGTCACTTACATTCTCAAAGCTGGGGATGCAACACAACTCACCTCCTTCCATTTCATCTCATCCTGGAAGTTGACGACAATTTTGACGTGCCTGCCTCCTTCTTTCCGGGCAGAACCATCTCCAGTGTCATCCAACAGCATGTCTGGGAAGGGGAAACATCAACAGCTTCACAGCTGGGGCTCAATAACAATGGATGCTATTCTGGTTTATTGTAGTCAAACACAACACGTCTGGGCTTCTCATGCCCCGAGGTAAAACACAAGAACCAGGCTGACAGACTTCCTCCGCCACATATCCCTCTTAAAACGTGAAGGTCATTGAAAATTATTAGCCAGTTACTCTGTATTTTCCTTCCTATGATATATATCCTGGCAAATGTACACCATTAAATGGCTTTAAACATGACTTTTCAGAGCTGAGGTCATAATTGGACACCTCCGACCGAGGGTGTAGCAGCCCTCTGACGATATTTAAAAGCAGGCTTTGTGCCAGCTCGTGACATATTTCCACACCTCAGCTGTTAATAATCCTCACGCTTTCATTTTTCCATGGCTAACCAACCCAAGCCTTCCAAGTGCAGGATAAAACCTGCCCCACCACCCTTCTCATTAAACTCACCGAGACTGGTTGACTCTGTGAGGTTCAGGCTGTGTTGAGAGAGACCCACGGAGTGTCTGGGAGAGGACGAGATGGAAACTTGAGACTGAGCCCTGCTGCAGCTGCCGTGGTTTTCAGATTTCAGCCGGTCATTCTCTGCTTTTAACTTTTCAATCTCGCTCTTGAAAAGACAAGTCAGATGTCAGAAGGCACAGTGAAAGCATGATTAAAAGATAGCAACATAAGTAATTTAAGAATAAATGGCAGCTTAGCAGAAATGCAGTCTTCATAATGTTTTAATTAAGGATTTTAATTATTACAGTATCCTTTCTGAGAAACCTTTCAAAGTATCCTAAAACACATAAATATGTGGGAATTCACTAACACTGAAATGCAGCTACATTAAGGCAGAGAGCATGGAACATTTTGACAGTCAAATGATGTTGCAATCTTGAGGTTGAAACAGCTGCAGCTGAGGGCAGCAAATCCAGGAGTTCAAGCTGACTTTTACTGAAGGTACAAGGTTAAACACTGGCACAAAGCTTTCAGTAAGCACTCAAAAACTTCAGATCTTTACTGTGGGGGTGGCTGACCAGTGTTTCCCACCTCAGCACAGGCTGCAGGATGTGGGGGGCTGCTCCTCACCTGCATCCTGTTCATGGCCTCGCGCAGCTGGTCCAGCTGGTGGGCAGAGCTCAGGGCTTCCAAGCGAATGTCCGTCAGCTTCATCTCCTTGTCCCTCAGCTCGTTCCGCAGCTGCATCACCGTCTCAGCCTCACTGTCAGTGCACTCAGAAATACTGCAGGACATGGGAAAACAAGGCACTTGTTCCTTTTCTCATGGTCCTTCCCCAGGATTTATTAGGAGAAGGGGAATAAAGCCCTTTTCATTCCGCCTGAAGCAGGTAACAATTTCAGCTTATTGAATTAGTGATACCGTAAATCAGATATTAAATAGGTCATGGAAATGTCAGAGACTAATGAAACAAATATGTCTGAGGGTTATTTTTCTTTAATCAGCATCAGAAACAGAATTATGCAAATCACCTACTATTGGGTAGCCTTCATTTTTTTCATGGTAGTTGCCATAAAGGAAAACTTCTAAAGCCAAAATCTAAATAAATTAAGGGGGTGCAGGCAGTTAACAGCAGTTGGTTGGAGATTGATGAGTTCACAGACAGATTTAAAGCTCACCAGGTGTGCACAGCTGGGTTTCCCTGAACTGCTCTGGAGGGCTTTGGAACTCTACACCTATTCAAGCATGATAAATTCCTGCTCGCTTTAAAGAACTCACACTTAAAAAATTTTTCGTGGCATTTTTCTTCCCTCCGCTCACAAAAAGAAGTTTCTGAGGGAGTAACAACATTTCAGCACATTTGTAAATGTATCTATATAAAGATCAACTACACAGCTGCATTATTTAAGGGAGATTTCACCTAACATGTCTCCCCCTAAATCATGTTACAGCGAGCGATGTTTTCCCCACCAAAAAGCCAGTAAGTCAAAACACACAAGTTTTACTTGGGCTCTATCCTTCCCCTAGTTCATATATTTACTTTTTTCTCACATTTATCCTTTTGGCTTCCATGGCAAGGTGATATGTACCCACACAGCATTTTGGCTGACGACAGATGGGATCATCATTTGACAATTTTCTGGCCTGAGAGTTCTAAAGCAGAACTTGCTGTAGTCACCAGAAATGCACTGTCAGGCTCAAGAGACAGGAGAAGCTTTGAAACAAAAATCATGGGGGATTATCTTCTGCTACTGACATTTCACCACTGTTATACAGCTGGAAACTATTGCTATTGTTTTCACCTCTTCATGTGAGAACCAGTGGAGGGGAACTACTCCAAAGCATTTGTTCTGAAATCAGGCTGGGAGCTCTGCATGACCTCTGCAAGGTCAGGAGCTGTCTGGTAATTGCAGGTTTCACAATACTGCCTGTTACAACTTTCTGTATTTATTTATTTATTTATCCTGCTCAAGTGACAGAACGACTGATGGAATTAACACAAAAGCTGTTTTACTAAGTTTTCAATGCACATTCTAAAATGTGAGTTCAGACTCAAAACAGCGTGGCAAGGGAATTGTTTATTTCACAGGTGGCCAAGGAAAGGACCAGGCACAGGTGGCTGGGGAGCTACAACGAGGGGTGGATCATCTCCATTCACCAGGCACAAGCTGTTAGGTGAGTTCCTCTGTATCACTAAACCACGTTGTTTGATTTCCTTACCTTTATCTGAATTTGTCAGTATAACTGGAAACTTACCATGGCAGATTAATATGATATATGATGTGTTTAGACAAGAGAAACAAAATCCCAGATTTGCCCTGGTTTGTTTAATTAACAGCAAAAGATCCAGTTAAGTTGGCACCTCAAGGTCACCCTGGTTATAAATATTCTTGATACTCAGTACATTCTGCTGAGAGAGCAACCCAATGAAATATTTACTCTTCACTACTGACGCAATCATTTTTGGCTTCCTGGACACTAATGCAAAGGTGACTGCGCTGGGAGTCAGCTCACGTGTCTTTAACTCTCTGAATACATAAATTCAGCATTTCTGTCTTCTGCCTTTCCTCTACCAATGCAGCAAGATGCCTTCCATGCCATTTTCCATCTAAAAATTTGAAAAAACCACTTACAGTGAATTGGAATGAGAAGCTCTCAGCAGTGGTGTTGAAACAGTGGTAGTGTGGTGGGGAAGCTTTGGTGAGGAAGGTAAGGAAGAATCAGTCATCTCCTCAATGTCTGAATGAGAAGATGCTGACTTGGGAGATTTCTTTTTCCCAAAAGCTTGCTTGAAGGAGCTGCGTAACTGGAGAAAACAAGACCACAGCAGCAGGTACATCATTGAAAGTGAAACCAGGCAAAAAAAGCCACAGAGTAAAAACTCTTAACATGCAGATACTCCAAATGCTACAGCCATACACACATATATACAGTAAGACAGGTGAAAAATACAAAAAGCTTTTTTTTTCCTTAACTATTTTATCAGATTAATAAGGTCAATAGGAGTGGCTACGAATGCTTCCTAATTTTTTAAGAACTATTTGACAGCAAACTCTGCTCAGTGCAACAAGCCTTTACAGAGGGTGGTGCAATTTGCAGCTGTGCTGGCACAGGGCCCAGCCCAGGTTAATGATGCTGGGAGGGTTAGTGGTGTCAATGGGGGGGGTTAGCTTTGTATCTCCGAGTTTAAAGTAGCTCTTCCTTACCTCATTGACCTGCCGGAAGAAGTGCAAGCAAAAGGAAGTGGGGGAAGGAAAAAAGACATGTTTTAACAGATAAAGCCACTGATAAGGGAAGTTTTGGATTTCTAAGACAAACACGACCAATGACTAACAAAGAGCAATGGTTACTTTAAAACTGGAACCCTGTATTTTCCAAAACCAGGTGTTTCAAACCACATACGGCCATATTTCGCATCACCAGATGCCAACTCTCTCAACTATTTAAATTACATTTTCTCCTTAGCTCAGAGTGCTTTGGCTAAGAACCAAGTTAATAATGTATTTTTCCTTGCAAGAACAGGTATTTCACCATGTGAAAAGACTGCAACCTCTCTACCTACCTGCAACTGAAATAACCTTCTGTAAGACGCAATCCATTTTCCAAACAATGTCTTTCCAGACAAAGAATTAATATTCAAGTAATTAAACTGATGTTTAATTACATGAATATTAATGCATGTTACAATTTGACAATTTGTGCTCAAGAAGCATTTGGACAATGCTCTTAGATACATGGTTTCACTTTTAGGTAGCCCTAAAAGTTAAACCCCAGTGGAATCAAGGTTTGGACTTGATGGGCTCCTTCATGGGTTCCTTCCCACTCAGGATACTCCACAAACACCTTTTAATGCCATTGCATGTACAAACTTTTGCCATTGCAAGTTACATATTGTACACAGGCAGGCTAAATACGCGCTGAAAGCTGTATTTAAACTAGACAAAGCCTCCTCCAATGAGAAATGTTGAAAATCTGGCGTTTCAGCTCTAAATGGACAGCTGCATTGCTTCCGCACAGAACACAAAGGTCTTGGCTGAGAACTTCCTCAGCACTGGTGGAATAAAGAATGTGTGAATCAGATTCAACTTGCATGTTTTTCTCAGTAGTGTTTTAATTTCCAATCTTCATTTCACAGCAATGACGCACTCATTTTTAGTAACAACATAAAAATACCGTCCTGTTTCTTCTACTTCATGAAAACGTTATTTATTTCTCTTTATAATAAGGAAATGTTCCCTTAATCTTCTTTAAAAATAGTTATCTGATGAATAAGAAATATAGGCTGATGTAGGACCATATCCACTAGCTTAAAATAACAATAGGAACTAAATAAGAATTTTAAAAGTGTATATCTTAACCAAGGCTTAGTGACTACAAAAGTTTTGTGACACAAACTAGGAGTCACTAAAAATTTAGAAGTTACAGCAATTTACTTTATTTATAACTAATGTACAACCCAGCACAAGATGGATTTGGAGAAATATTGTTTCCATTCAACCAATTATTTAAGGGGCAGAGTGGAAATGCCTCTGTTGTGAAGCAGCAGGCAATACTACAAGATACCAAAATAAAACCACTGGGATAAGAGAGAAATAAAAATAAGGACTTTTTCAGGAAGCTGTTCAGGAGTTTCATCAACATTTCTAGAGGCTATTGCACAAATATAAAAGAAGCTTTTACCTGCTCTAACCACATTTTTGCATCTCTACAGATTTATCTGTACACCCAAGAGATCCAGAGAGATTTAAACTCAGTGGGTAGAAAGGAGTGGATTGTTTTACTGGCTACAGTAAAGGATCTAGGGACTTCAGTCCAAACTACAGTCAGACTAGGTCACTAAGGCAGTAATGGTCTAATTGGAAATGGAGTTGAAGATGAAGTACCTTTCCTCCAGTACAGGGTACCTTGTACATAGTACATGACAAGCAAAGAAGGAAAAATGGGAAATGACAGGTAAGTATTGCAAAAACTTCCAAAAGAGATGTCCATCACAAAAAATTTTCAAAAGATCGTTTTTTTTTTTTTTAATATTATTCTTAGAACTTCATGTATTTATTATGTTCCCTTATAAGAAAGCCCTATGAGACCAAAAAAACCCCCACAAAACCCCCAAGAACTACCTTCTTTTGTGCGTTTGTGTTACTTTAATGACAGATGTCATGTTTTCCTTGAGGGGCTGGACACCCCTTCAGCCAGAACTGATCTTTGACAGCTATTTCTAATTTAAGTCTGGTCTTTTGGCTGTCAAGCTAAAATTCAATCCTATGCAGAGTCAACACTTAAAACTCAATTAAGCCTTCACAGAAGAGTTTACCCAGGATTTAAGCAGTGCACAGTCCTTGTGCTGACCTGCTGCACCAGGCAGGAAGGAGCAGCTGGGTAGATCTCCCCGTGCATGTCCTGGCAATTTCATATAAACCTCACACAGTCTGCTCAAACACACTCACCCAGTTCTTCCTCTTCTTCTTCTTGGAGTCACTCTCGATGTTGCTGCCCACACTGGAGTGGCTGGTGGCACTGTTAATACTGGAGACACTGTCTGAGGAGTGCTGCCTCCGGATTCTCAGGTCCGTGGGCTGAGCACCTCCAGGACCTGGATATGAATGGAACCAGTGTCAAAATTATCTAGGAAATTTGATGTATGGTATTAATCATGCAATCCTAAAAAAGCATTTAGGGAAACCAGCACTCTGACAATCACTTGTCCTAATGGATGCACTGCATATTTTAAACTTTTGTTTCTTGTGACGAGATCAAAATCCGAAATTATCAAATTTTTCCCTCAGTAATTTATCCCAGTGTAAATTAGCGGGTTACTCTGGTTTCTGGGTAACTCTGATGGTTACATCAGCTATTACCAAGAGGACTGAAGTCTCCCTGGAGAGCCCTGGAGTCTCTGCATGTGGTGCTTGTCTCTCACCTTTGCAGTTGAGCTCAGGTGTGTTGATGACTCCATTGATGGCAGCCTGAGCAGCAGCATTTTGTTTCTTCAGGAGTTCAATTGTCTTCCTTAACTCATTCAGTTCCGAGTCCTTGAATAAGGAAAAAAACCCTCAAGAGACTGCAAAACACCTTGAGTATTATGATACAAAAAAGTGCACGTATTCTGTAATGCAGAAACAATGTCTATTCAAGTAAACTGCCCAAAACCCCAATGCTGCCAGTCTTGTGAAGATTTTCCTTGGTGTTTCTCTCCATGCCTATGTACAGAGATGCCTTGAGATGAAATACATTACACAAATATGCAATACTGAAGACTTGCGTCCAAAGCAGCAATTTACAGGAATAACCTGATCAGCTGCCACAAAATCCCAGTGCAGAAAAGAAGTTCTATACATAAATTTTTATTATGTTTTATTCTATCACCACAGTTGAGGGAACTAAGGCAAATTGTGCATGTGACTTTTATTTTTCCCCCACACAGCTACAGAAGGAGCATGAGCAACAGTGCTGGAAACAGAAATGAAGACTTCCCAAATCCTTTTGAAGCTTGCCTTTTGCTCTGCTGTCATGGTCAGGCTCTGCAGTCGGATCGTCATGTTCCCCAGGCTCTGCTCAAACGCTGCCACCAGGTGAGCCTGTAATCAAACCACACAGGAGGGCTTTGTTCTCTTGTCCCAAACAAGATCATTTCTGCAGGTATTTAATCAGCCCACCCAGGGCATGGCATTGTTTGTTGTGTAAATGGTGCAGAGAAAACAGCACTGGTTAGAAAAGGTCAAATGAGCAGAGCACACGTTATGGACATGCCGGCCAACAATAAAACATAAAGTAAGTTTTATAGAGAGAAAAATCAGGCAGAAATTTCCCTCCAACTAAACCACTGTTTTCCTTGGGGATATTTAAGGCAAAAAGATCCTGGCAGTCACAGGGGTGGAGGTTCTCACTGTTGCTACCCCATCAGGAGAACAGATGCTTCACCAGCTGTATACATCCACATCTAACTCAAAGACTTCTCCAATATTTCAGTGCACCTTGATCCAACCAAGGTCAGCTTGCTACGTATCATCCAAAATTCCTGGTGCCTTGCCAATTGCCCTTTTTTTCTTTTCCCACTGAAAGAAAAAAATGATTTCTCTGTGCTTCTTGGGAGAAGAATGATGAACCTTTTCCCCAAGAAGTATGGAGAACACAGTGTCCATTATATGAAAAAACATCAGCTAGGAATTGAAAATGGCTGAGAAGGAAAAGGAAGGAAAAGTAGATAGAGAAGATGGAAAAGAACTTAAGAAACTCTATTTCTAGAGCCATGACACGGCACTGTTTTATGGGTATGCATATGCATGTGTACACATAAATGACCACAGGCGTTTTTCTATATATATTTGTCTCATTAGCCATAATAATCTACACTAACCACAGAAAACAATAGTTTTATTTATCTATTAAAAATAATTCTATATGCACAATGACAAGTAAGACTGTGAAATCTTTCCAAGCAGAAAAGGACATTTTCTCACCTAAATAAATACAGAATAGCAAAACCTTTCAGGGAACTACTCCAGACTCATTCAGCAGCAGCACACAGTTGACTTATCCTAAATAACTGTTCTCACATCCACAATGAAAACAAACATGAGCAGTACAATAACATGGGGATGTGCAGCTCTCATTCCCATCAGCCCCTATGAAAATAAGCAGAGCTGAGACTGTGAGAAAATGGCAAAGAGTAATTCAAAACCTAACACTACACACATAGGAAAATCTAAATATTTATTTTAAAAACACAGAGTGCACAGCTTCTGTTGGGGAGGATGATCAGGGAACAACAAAGCTGATATTCAGGGATCCTCAGCAATACTTATCAAAAGCCAAAAATAAATGGGCAAGCAGGACTGCACGGATTAATAACAGGATACAAACCCTTAATGCTTTGACCTGAGCCTTAAAAAACAGTTGCTCTTTCAAAACCGGATCTTGCAATTAATCCTATCTTGAAATTGTTCAGTGAGCCATGGAAAAAAATGTATCTTCCCTTTCTAGTTGGAGCAAAATGTTTTCAAATTCATGCCCTTAATGGTTTAAGAAGCATCAACAACTGCAGTGTCTACGCATGGAAATTCAGGAAAAAAATTATAAATTCAAGAGGTTAATTTGAATTGCCTAAATTTGAATTGCCTTTTATTAAAGAAATCATGTCTAAAGGAAATGTCCAAGCATCTTAACTAACAGCATTTATTAGTTTTAATTTTTTTTGGGAACGGGCCTTGCCTTTTACATGGGAAAAGACAATGTTCTCTGAAAAGAGGTGTCTAGAAAAGAGTCTCTAGAACAAAATTTATTACTATTTATTATAGCACCATCTCTGTTGGCAGTTTGCCAAATCAGGGGCAGGTCCAAGTCTACGACGTTTAAATAGCATGAATAAAACACTGCAAAATTTTAGCAAAGTGAACTAAGCAAAAATGGAATATCATCAAAATAAGAAATTACGCTTTCTTTTGTTTTCTTTGAGAAAAGCCCACAACAAAAAGCCACAACAAACCAAATGACCCCAATCCAAAGAAAAACGTCCAGGAGTGTACATTAAAAACCGTTCTCCACAAAGAGAGTGGTAGTAGCCACACAGAAATTCTTGGGCAAATGAAGAGCAGCCGGGCCAGGCAGTGAGCAGCCTGTGCAGCTCCCTGCTCTTGGAGACAGCCCAGTGACCCTGAACTGTGTGAAGGAGAATGCAATAAAGCCAAGGCAGAGCCAAATGAGCTGCTCAGCTGACAAGTTCTTTGTTTGAAGGACACAAGCTGGGTTATTTAACAACATCATTAAAAATGTGTGCAAGAGAATCTGGTCCTGCTTTCTCACACGTAAAAGAAGCTTCTGGGAGAAAACCAACTCGTGCATCCATCCCCTTTGTGTTTGAAAGGCAAATATAAGATTTAACTTTTGAAAGATGTTTAAATTGTTTTCTCTTCCTCTTGGGACAGTGACTAAGTGGTTTCATGCAGTCCAAGCCCTTTTATTTGACTTCTCTGTTGCAATTGTGTTCTTGGATTTCCCTTTGAACCTTTCCTGTGATACTGCTCAGGTGAAACCTGTCCTTTACTGTCCCAAGCTTTGCATTCCCCCTATTCAGAGAGCTGATGGACAGGAATGTCCCCTTCAAGCAGCACATGTTCGGGTGTTTATTCATTCCCATAAACCAGGATGTCAGTATGATCTGATCTGCTGACTATTCATCTGCAGCTTATTTACTCTAGAACTGCTTATTTTCCTTGCAAGCTTCTGTGTTGCAGCTTTCTGCTATCTACGCCTGCAGTACAGAACACACAAATAAACTTGTTCAGGCTCATACAGCATTGCCTCAACACCTCCTGGATCCCAATTTTTTTTTTCCCCTCAAGTGTCTTAAATTACTTATCCATCAAATTCCTGAAAGAAACAAGCAGAAGTACTGTCTACACTGACTAAAAATCAGGTATCTCCATCCTTCAGGCTTAACTTTAAATTAAGTTTCCAGAGCCCCTTATGCCACTATTATCTATCACACCATTAACCCATAAGTTTATGCAACAGAAAACTATAATGCATTTTAGCCCAAGTTTCTATTAACTTTTATTCCTACCAATTACAATCTTCATCTGTATCTCATCCCATCCAAATGTCAAAGCAAGATACTATTTATAAAAAAAGATTCTGTCTTCAGTGATTTTCTCAGGACCTTAAGATGGCTTACATATATATATATACAAAGCCAAATCAATATTTTAACTCAGTTTTTAAAGAAAGGCATAAGATAATTTAGTGGGGCAGAGGAGGTTATTTTTGGACAGGTCCCACACATGCATGCAGTTATTTCTTTAAACACACCAGTAATGTGAATTGGATGTTATACACAAGAAATCTTTTTGTCACTTCAAAAAACTGGGTGGTAATTGTTGCATTAAATGCATTCCAGGTTAATGTTTGTTCTCGGAGTTGTACTCACATTAGCAGTCAACTGAGTTGTCAGAGCTGACACTTTTTCTTGGGATGCATCCAATTCTCTCCGTAGCTTGCGAATCTGTGGGTTTTAGGAGAGCGCTTTAGTGCATCATAACAAAAAGAAATAAACCAGCAAGACACACAATGCAGAGACTCATTTATGCTTGTCAAAGAGGATGTGCCCTTACCTCTGACTGGCACTTCTCTTCAGGCTGTAAAATAAAAGGAAATATGTGAGGATATTACAACATAACCAGCCTGACAAATTTATGCAAATTCTCTTTTTGTGTTTCAAAAACTCTAATGTGAATTCCTTATTTTGAATTCCCACATCCATATTCAGTCTAATTTAATCTCCTAATTTATTTACTGTTCAAGAAGAAGAAAATACGCTGCTGGTGAAGTACTTCCTTCTGCAGGAAGGAATTTGGGCTCCACCTTCCAGCCTGCTGACCAGTGCACCTCTGATCTCAATCATGGAAGGGTAAAGTCCTGGCTCTGTCCATAAGGGACTGCACGAGGCTGTGAAGAACCAGGACTGCCACAGAACTTGGCTGATCCCAGGCAATTCTCTTCACCCCACGCTCAGCTCTCCATGGGGAAGAGCTCACATTTTTTGCATCCCAAAGAGATGGGAAAAAAACCCCTTCCAAATTCCTCCCTCTTGGGTGCTGCCTAGGCACTGTGGCGATGGAAAAAGTAAGGACACACAGCCAGCTGTGAGGGTGCCTAGTGGATGTACTGCCCATCCACTGTGGTCAGCAAGATAAAATTGTGGCTACTATGGCCTGTTTCTAACCAAAGTTATCAAGTAAAAAAAAGTATGTGGTAGGAAGTTACACACTCCACTGTCCCTAGGTAAACACGGCCACTACCAGCCACCAGGAAAATCACACCCATCTAAGCACACTATTGGGGCCAGTCGTGCACCAAGCACAGAAACCAGAAGCTCTGAGTACTCCCCTGCATTTTTAAACTCCAGTAAGCCTTAATTTAGGATCAGATAACCAAAGTGAATACATACTCATGGAGAAAATGTTACTGGCACAATGAACAAATGGCCTTTTTAGAATTATTAATATTAATAGCTAGCATTCCGAACACCATCAAATGAAAAGTGCTTTTTTCTTCCTCCTTGACTGGCAAGATTAGCACAGTAAGACCAGTCAATTCAATAATTTCGATTAATAAGTAAACTGTTCATTTCATTATACTCACTGTGGAATAAATAGATGATGTACTGGATACCAAAGAGAGAGAAGAACCATGCACTAAAGGAAAGAAAATAAAAACAGTGAATATAAATGCACTAACCGCAGAGTAGAATCATCATAAATCATCCACTGTCAACCACCAACATGCTGAGGAAATACTTTCCCAAATTTCATCATCCATCATAAACTTAATTATATTATTGCACCAATAACGTACATTTTGAAGAATGCATGGCCAGGTGATACAATCCATAAACTTGGATTTGGTAAAGCTGTTTTAAAAATTCTCATAATACTTGTTTGTTTGGGAAAACGAGGTGTGGTCAAGAGAGTTAAAGAAATTTTGATGAAGATTTGTTGAGAAGTAAGAATTTCTCTGGACAGTTTATCTCAAAACTCTTGCAAAAGGGCTTACTCTAGATAAAAAAGCCCCAAGAAATCAACTGAAATGCAGAAGAGATTACAAAAACAAATCTAATGATTTAATCTTCTGGTTCAGTTGAAATTGAGGGGGTTGGTTGTTTTTTTTAAGCAGCAGACCAAGATGGACATGTCCTGAGAGGACCACAACACCCAGCTCCAGTGTGTAACCAGGAGCTCCAAGAGATGTAGAGGACCCAGGACAAAAACACATTGTCTAATCTGGGGGCTGTGAATCGTCCTCTGAATGCAGCTGTATCTTCCTTCTGCTGACTTCAGGGAGCTGTGTCAGTGCATCAATGAGCCCAACATCCCCTCTTCCTGCAGTGTTTCTTGATCTTTCCTTAAAGCAATGCCATTTTTTTAACAAGGCAAGGTTTGCTCTCTCGTAGAAAAGTTAACAGTGAAAACACGGCTACAAAACTTCCTGGAAAAGAATTAAGTTTCCAGCAATTTTTGCATTTAAATTCAGTAAAGGATATACATTTACACTGATGGCCTAGATGATCTTCAGAAGTCCCTTCCAACCCTAACTTTTCCGTGATTCTCAAGGTTGTTACCACCACTCAGGCATCAGGATTTACATATAAATATAACATAATTTCATTCTTTATTACACTACTAAAAAAAGTACCTGAAGCTATTCTTTCTGCTACTGAAACATGCTAGATTACTTTTCCTTTATTTTTAGAAACAAAATGCGTTGAACTGAAACTTTCATTCAAATCTCAGGTAACCAAATACAAATCATATGAAACAGTGTAAAATCACTTTTTCTTTCTTCTAAATCATCCAGCCAAAAAAAAAGAAGTTTAGAAAAGCTGCCATTTTCCTGTAATTACCTACTGCAATTCTACATTCGTAATAAATGGGTTCTGCTTTCCCACTGACATTATATCCTAAGGCAATACTGGAAAGAGAAGTAAACAAGGTCTAAGTTGGCTTCTGAAGGAATTTAAGACAATTTTAAAAACCCACAAGAAAGTAAAAAATCCTCACACCCATTCGTTTTCTCTGGGAAATCATACTTTCAATTAAAATGATCTTTCTAGTTAGATATTAAGGACTGAACTGCACTAAGAACATAAAAATAAGTGGTGTGAGTCAGAACCAGGCTTTGTCTAATTGTGCGCTCCAGCCCTGGCTGCAACCACAGCCCATGTTTACTGCAAAGAATGGAAAGAGGAGACAGATACACAGTGATTATTCCCCAGGTACATCTTTGCACCTTCTGGGAATCAGCAGAGATGGAAATTCCGGGGATGGAAACTGCAGTCAGACCATCATTTTTGCCTGCTGTGACCTCTCAACCATTAACTCGCTTAACTGCTTCTGAATCCACTCACACATTTTGTCTGTAACAAAAATTTCTCTTGTGTTTAAAAATGTAATTCTTTGCAGTTGTTTTAGGCCTGCTGCTGAATCAGGCGGTAAGTTCCTTCAGTGTCTCCACACCCCTGTCCTGTGAGAAGGAATGGATAACCACCCTATTCATAATGCCCCAAATTACATGCACGTCCCTTCAGCCATCATTTTCCAGGCTGAAGATTCCTATTTTAACTTTCTTTATATCATAGATGTTCTGCACTTCTCAATTTTCTTGTAGTTTTCCCTTAGGACTGGCTTTTTCAGGATGGAAAGCCTGAAGTGAGGCAATATTGCACAAGGCCACAAACAGACTCAAACAGAGGGTATATTATTATTTTCTGGCCTGCATCTCTATTCTTCCTTGGTGCATTTTTCACTAACAGAGATGTAGCCAAAGAAAGAACCATACCTGCTGGCCAGAGAACTAACAGAAGCCTTTACAACGGATTTGGTCACACACATCTTTGAGCTAGCATCAAGTGGAATTTTTTAAGATCACATTGAGACTTCAAATGAGGAAAGACTTTTCAAAATTTAAAAAAAAAAAAAAAAAGGGTGAAGAATATGTAACTCTGGGGATCCTACTCCTGCCTCATGAAACATCACCATCACATAGAATCACAGATTTATTAAGGTTCCAAAAGACCTCTAAGATCATCCAGTCCAACCATTAACCCAGCACTGCCAAGGCCATCACTAAACCATGTTCCCAAATGCCACATCCACATGGCTCTTAAAATTCCTCCAGGAACAGTGACTCGAGTGCATCATTTGAACATGTACACAATTTCAGACCTCTCATTTCAAGGACAACTAAGGAGTTAAAATATTTGTGCAATTTCTTTTTAAAGTATCTGCAGATGGCTACTTGAAGGCTATTTAATTAAGAGCCTGAAGGCAGTTATGCTCTTGATGCAATCCCTGTTTTTCGCAGCCAGCATGCATCTGCACGCAGCCTACAAACCCAAATGGGTCTGGAGCTATTATTTTCAAGGCCTGTAAATTCATAGGCAAGTGTGTATAATTTTTAATGTCAGAAAAGAAAGGGGCTAGCCATGATCATCTGCCCAGACAGCAGAAAGAACAACTGGTACTGCAGTCAGTAGCACAAAAAGGAATAACAATTTATATCCCAATGACAATTAATGTATTTTTTTTTCCTCTGGAGCCAGTGGCAGCCCAGCTCCTGGGAAAGACTGTTGGCTGGGGAAGTGGGGAAACAAGGGAGCCAAGAGACCACTGAAGTTTTATGCTGTGTTTTTTCCCCATGACGTTCTGGAGAGGCTGCTCCTGCTGGCATCTCCACAGCCCTGAAATCCTGTCAGTCACAAGAGTTATGTCCTGCAAGGCTGACCAGCCTTCCAACCTACATGCTGTGCTGTGAGAGAACATGACTGTACTTAACACCCAGAGACAAGAGAAGAAAAGGCTTTTAAGAATAAATCCTGGCCCTCCTGAAGTTAATGAGAAACAAATGTCTTGTAATCTTATGTGTTAAGAAATAATTAAGAAATAGGTTGGTAAGCTGCATTTAAGACCTGGATTTATACTTCATTGACACTGGCTGATTGTATAAAATCAATCTGTTCATTAACCACAAATTTAATTTCTATAATACTTTTTAATCTATTTTCTCAAGCTGAAGGGAAATCTCTGCCATATTCAGAACCACTTGATCACTTAGACCTTGAGATTCCCTGAGAAATAAGCAGGAGCTAATAAGCAGGTGGCTCCTGCCTTCTCTACAGCTAGGGAAGGGATAGAAGATCTTTCTCCTGAAGACAACCATACAGAGACTACACCTAAACATTCAATCCATCTGTAAAATATTATTATCCTTTTAGGTGCGAAAAACTGAGGAAAATCTGAGAGGGATTTCTTCAGCATATCCACTGTAGGGTTAAATTCCTTCCTCAGATACAAAAGTGTTATTTTCCAACTACTTCAAGTCCATAATTTAGAGGATTTTTTTTAGACTTAATTTTTACTACTTTTCTCAAATGAATAAAAAGCACTTAATAGAACATTTCACCTAACTCTTTTCAAATTTTCATTTTCTGTTTTTTTTTAATGGTTTGTCCCCAAACATGCAAAATTTATTAAATGTTTATCCCAAGTAGCCTCTCTCATGGACAAGAATTTCTGAACTACAAGAGAGAGTTTAACCTCCAACGTGCCAAAATGGATTGGCTGCGATCTCGAGCACCGTTAAAAGACTAAAGCCACAATTTTCTGGAGGATGTCTTCAATAAAACCTGAGTAAGTTTTGCTGCAGTAGCTCAGTGATTGTGATGCAGTGATGCAGTGATTCAAATTCTTTCACAGATTTTATGAGGGAACAATTAAGTGAAAGCATGACTGCTCATCACAGTATGGAACTCGACTGAGTAAGCACCTGGCAGTCTCTGACTGGTCATGATTGTTCAGCTTTCTGAGAGCAAACAAAGGTTAATTAACCTGCAATGACCCAGCTTTTAGCCCCACAGCATTATTCCAATAATTTTCAATCCCTAACAAAGATCCCTAGCCATGGATCTCTAAAATGCAATTAAATGTAATGAAGCTAGATTGACTAAATTCAGTAACAAATTAATTAACTAATCTTTCCAGAGCCATATCCAATACATATTTTCTACCTCTTCCAATGGCAAAAAAAAAGATGGGATAACCAGAGTCTCCAGGAAGGCCCTTTGTGGCTCTCGAGGGCTCCTGCAAGCACCGAAGTGTGGCTCCCATGCATGCCTGGCTCCTGAGGAGCAGTAGCAATGGGACACCGGTATTAACAGTGCTGAGGTAAGTGCAGGTCTTCAGCAGCAGAGGGAAGAGCCATCAGAGGCCTGTAATGCACAATCAAGCTCCCAACCCTTGCCAGAAAGGAGATTTAAGACTCAAAGTGTTAATAGTGAAAGAGTTTCCTACGAACCTCTCCATGTGTGACTCCTCCAAGTGCAATGCCTGAGGATTCTAATGTGTGCTCACAGCTGCTCCTGCTGCAGCCACGAGGATGCTCGATCAGCAGCAACCACACTAAATATTCATTTAGAGGTAAATGACTTTTTCTTATTATATTTACATGAGTTCTTTTTATCAGGTGTGATTGCACATTTGACAAGATGATGAAGCACTAAAAACACAAGCCTAGATGTTTCGAATAGCTATTTGGATCCTTTCTTTGGAAGACCTGTTGTATCAAGCCAGGACATTCAGCAGAAATGAAAAGCAAAGAGAATTTGAGTACAGATTAAACACTGGAAAAACTAATGGGATAGAAACAGCCCAACGGATATCACTTATCTATACTGTACGCAGAACTGTGGAGCTGCAAGTTCAGAATGCCTTCAATTGAAGGTACTACTGTTAATGTGCTGACTCTAAGCATGAATTAGTCATTATGAGCACTAAAAATGAAGCACAGGATGTGTTTAAGCAATTTCTTGAACAGTCAGTCTAGGTACAACACTTATTTCCTGTGTCTGACCAAAACAGTCACTAACTTTATATCATCGTTCTCTCTAGTGACCAGTGGCAGAACCTGAGCAAATGTCCTGAAGTTGTGCCAGGGGAGGTGTAGGTTGGGTATCAGGGGAAGGTTCTTCACTCAGAGAGTGGTTGGACAGTGGAACAGAATCCCCAGGGAAGTGGTCACAGCCCAAAGCCTGGCAGGGCTTAAGGAGTGTTTGGACAATGCTCTTGAGCACATGGTGGGATTGCTGGGGTGTCTCGGCCAGGGCTGGGAGTTGGACTTGATGATCCTTGTGCGTCTCTCCCAACAATATGATTCTATGATCAGAACAACCATGACCAGGACTAAGGTTCTACCCAACACCGAGAACGCTGTGTTTGAAAGGGCTCCAGCGCTGACCTGAAAAGTGCCAGCTTTCTGTGAAAACACCCCCTCAGGAGCATTTCCAGCAGCACCAGAGTTTACTGACCCTCCTCGAAGCCGTCGCGGAAGGAGCCGGAGCGGCTCATGGTCCTGCTCTTCTCGTCCAGGGACATGGAGCTGTTGCGGAAGCGCGTGTCGCTGTAGGGGTCGTAGGGGCCGTCGGCGTTGGACAGGCTGTGGGTGCGCAGCATGCTGGGGTTGGACAGGCTCATCTGGGCTGCACTCGTGGGGCTCGCTGCAAAGCCAGAAACAAACACCCGTTTGGTGGTGGAAACACAGATTTTCATGCTTGTTTTTCGTGCAACTACCAGAAAATTCCACACACACACACCCCCCGACCCCCTTTAAGACACAAATTTTTGATATCATCTTCTCTGGGCTTCATTGTTTTTCTAAATTCAACGGATTCAAGTAAGAGATATGCAAGCCAGGCTGGTGAATGTGAAAACTCAAGTAAAATAAGGTAATTTTGAACAATGGGTGGTATGTCCATGCTTCTACAAACAAGTTCAGTCACCTCACTAACACTCCTAGGCGTGAACTAATCAACCTTCATTTAATTTGGAGCTGTTCTACAAACACTAGTATTTCATCTATATAGAGCAGGACTTACTGTCTTCAAAGCCTACAAGTTCTAAGAAAATGACATTTTTCTGTGTATTTTAGTCACAAAAGTAAAGGGCTTTAGGTTCCCTGTAGCTGTATATTTCAGAACGGTTTCTTTCCACTATGACGTCCTGAGATCTGTAAAATATTAATTTTGCCTTAAAAGCCAATGGTCTCCCAGCCAGTGTTTAGAGCACAAAATGACTACTCCAATTTCACATTTTTTGGAAAGAACTTTCATGCTAAAATTATACCTGCTGTTTACTAAGAATTAGCAAAAATAGAACAAAATCACTGTTGATCTGGCAGGTTCCTCTTTATGTGTTCTCATTGCCTGTTTCTACAAAGACCACCAACTGATACAGACTATTGTAGAAGACAGGATAATTCAGTTTACAGGTGCTCAATTTTCATATCATCATTTGCTCTTAAATTAAATTAAATGATCCCTCTTGACTCCAATATCTCCAAGCTCTCTTCTTAAGATCATAGAAAAATGTCTTTTCTTTTTTTTTGGTGTTCACTGCTGTTTGTGGCCAAATAGCACTTGAAGCTAATTTATACAAATAATCTCCAACACTCTGCATAAGGAGTTAACTTCCTGTGCCTATGACAACACTTTTTGTTGGGTTTTTTTTAAATTATTTCATGAACTTTCCTGACAGTTTGTTAGCTGTTGGAAATGTAGTTATGCTGTGTGTATATTCAGCTGAAATTTTGCTAAGTGTCAGTTTATCTAAAGCCACTTATTGAATGTGTTTCTTTCCAGAACACTCAAAGAAAGGCTCTAGAATGTCATTACTGCAACTCAAAAATACACTAGAAATAACTGACTGTGCAATCTGCTCCAAATTCACACAAGAAATCCACAAGTACAAGCTTAACTATTGTGCACAGAATTATTATATATAAATTAGTTATTATATAGAAGTTATCATAAACTCTATATTTATTTTAAATAATAATATTATTATGGAGGGGCTTCTGAAAGTCACAAACAGAAAATGCCTGTTCAATGTAGTACTTTCCAAATGTCACTTAAAGACAAAATTTACAAATGTAAAGAAACTGCAAAGGCCCTTAAGTTATATTTAACCAGCCCACCAGAGATGAGCACCACTAGCACTTTAAATTAGGTTATTTCAACTGCTGATAGGGTCAACTAAAACCTGCAGAGCTTCATGGATCCTGTCAATCAACTTTTATTGTTTCCTTCATTTAAAATGTGTTTACCAATGCAGTTAAGTGAAGGGATGGCAGTTTTTCTGACTTAAAACTCCCCTGACTCCTATCTATCGCTTCAGATAGAGCTTTCTGCGATTTTCCAACAAGCCACTTGAAAAAGAGAAAATATCAAACTGATGAGACTGGCACATAAAGCAGGTAACAAGCTGGGATTTCAGAGAATTATTACTACACAACAGGCAACATCTTACGTCCTTTAAGCACCCCAGTGTCTGATATGAACCAGCAGCTCTCCTGAACAGCTCACAAGTTCTATTAAGGAATCTGATTACTCCCAGAAGTAGTTTCAAAGTTCCTGCAAGTATGGCACCTTTGGGCATATGAGATAATAATGCTAATTAGTCACACTCATTTCAACGAAAGTGCTTCCTCAGGTTCAGTGTGGGGCTTGGAGCTGCTGAAGGAAAATTATCTTTTGTAACAAGCTGGTTTCAGGACATACAACGCATTACTGTGATTATTCAAACAGATAATTATTCACCCAGCTGTGAGAAGTTAAATCTAGTTCCAGAGGGTGATGTTATGCTGGATCCAGATGAAAATGGAGAATTGCCAGCAGTATCCTGCAGTCCTCCTGCTGAATGGGACCGGAGCCATTCTTTTGCATCCTCTTGACTGCGGAGCTGGGAGGATGGAGTATACCTGCAAAAACAAACAGGTTTTTCACAATGAACTTTGATATTTATTCAATTCTTTTGTTTAAAAAAAAACAAAAAAAAAAACCCAATGATGAAATGTCACAAGACTTGGGGAGGGAAAGAGAGAAAGAAAAATGGAAGAGTCCTCACACGAAATTAAAGGATTAAATGATAGAAACTCAACAGAGTTCTGAATTAAGGAGATGCTCCAAGCTGTTCCTAGTTAATTTCACCTCTGTTTGGGGGAAAAAAAAAAGCAAACCACAAACTTCTTTCCTATGGCTTCAGTAGCAACCAAACCAGAGTGAACCAAAAGTTACAGGTGGAAGTTGTGCAGTGTGGCACTGTAGGATAAAATGTAGTGTATGTTACATCCTATGATTTAAAAACAAAGCTGTAACTTGGAAAACCCTTCCTTAAGTTATGCCAAAATTCTATCACTATTCAAATATTTTTGTGCATCACTAATCTTAGCTGACTTATTGTGATATTCTAACCAAATTCAAGTCAACAAAGCCATTATCAGGATTTTTTCAACAGGTTATGACCCAACATTTAATATTCCAGAGACATTCATGTAAGGCCTGTTGAGGTGTATCCCACTTAGTTCAAAACTAACAGCATTAAATCATCATAAGGAGACTACGTTTAGTTTTTTCTGAAGGCAATGAAAACAGCAGAAACATGGTCTATGCCAACGTCAGTGGCAAAACACCCACTGGCTTCAGCTTAAGCTTGATTTATCGTGTCTGAAAAATAGGTATGTCAGGACAGGTGTTATGTGAGCTACGTGATAGGGTGCAGGTATCAACAGCCAGAGCATCATGGAAACACTTGTCTGCTGCTGGAATTCAGTGTCTGTCTTAGGCTATGTCATCGCCTTTGGACAAGGATTTATGAGTTTCTAGCTCTCCTTCCAAAAACTTGGAGCCTGTTATTAGCTGATATTATCTCTTTAATTAATTTGATTCCCTTCAAGTAAATACCCTACAGTAAGATGTCACTTATTAAGACTGTTTTAAATCAATGCGAACACTACAATAATTTAAAAACTCAAACTGCTTTCAAAAAATACATTCTTCTGCTTATGCCTCAACACTTCAGCAGCAGCCCCTGACAATCTGCATCTCTTAAACTTTGCATATAAATCAGTTTATTAAGAAAGGGGCTTTAAGCAGTTGTGTTACCTTAACACACTACAGATTTATTTTTATTTTCAGCATTAATACCTACCTCTTCAGCACTCAAATGTTTTGGTCTTAAAAGAGAGTCTTTTTTTTTTGGAGTCATACTTGAGGACCACAAAAACACTAAAACAAATTGCCATTTTAAGAAAGGCTTTTAGTACTCAGCTCCATGGGACAAGGCTGCTGTGAAGAACAACATGCATAGCACAGAGTAAATCACAGCTGCAATTCCAAGGCATCACCTCAGAGATCCCAGAAGCTGCATTAAGCAATTCAGAAGCTGCAATTTCCTAAATTGTCTAAGATACCTTCTGTAAATTCTCTAACACTTAAAGCATTTAATTAACATAGCTAATGTTCATTATCTGGCTAGAATTGCTTGCATCAATGAAAAAAACCTAATGTTATAAAAATCACTACCTTACAGATGTACAAAATACACGAAAAGACAACTGATGAACGTTTGTTTGAGGATTTTTTTGTTATTTTCTAGGAGAATAGAGCCCTATAGATTTAAGTATTCGAATGCAATTTTAAAAAAAAATTAGTATGTCCAATTTCATCCTGAAAGGTTTGGCATGATCTTGTAAATCTTTTCTACTTATATAACAACACCAAGGTTCCCAGGGTTAAAACAATCTCAGGTCATTCCAGCCACAGAAAGAGCAACATTATTGTTTTTAAATCAAGCCCAGGGATGGTTTGAGATGCTTTCAGCAATTCAGCCAGCAGAAGCCACAGTTCTTGCTCAAGCAGAGAAGCCACTGGATGAAAAAAGCACAGTTGTCAATGGCCTCCTTTGAGGATTGAAAGAAAGAAAACAAGAAAGCAAGAAAGCAAGACAGAAGAAAGAAAGAAAAAAGAAAGAAAGAGTATTGTTGCCACCTCTTGCAAACTGCGACCATCACCACCAGCCACAACAGAAACACAAAGCAAACTCCAAAGCCACCACAAAAGATGTTAAACCACGTGGAAACACCAATACCTGAGTCCCTTCTTAGGCAAAGTGTTCCTATCAAGATGTGGGTCGCTGCAGAAAAGTTAAAAGAAAAGAACTTCAGAGAAGAACAAAAGGGAAGGAGTAAGATCAGGACGAAGGACGTACAAACATCTGCATCACCTTTTCAGAGGAAAAGGTGCTGGGGCCTCCCTACAGAGACATGCACAGACCTCCTCACCCAGGTGGGGTTTGCACAAACATGCAGCTGGTACCATGCCAACGAACCACATCTGTCCACAACCTGTTTCTCCTGCCCACACTGAATAAAAATGGCTCTTTAAACATCAAATGGGTGTTTAAAAGTAGGCTTTTCAGCAGGCTATTGGAAAAACCTGATGGGAATCTTCAGGTTCAAATCACCTTCCCACCATTTCTTTCAGCAGACACCATTTAGGGAATGCAGCTAATTATTGTACAGAACTATTGAGCCCAGACTGTTTAAATTTTCAAATCTTAGCCTAAGTTCCATTAGCAAAGTAAAATGGATGGATTAGTTGCCCAAAACACAACTATTTCAGTTTCTGTTTTTACAACTGATGAGCAGAGCCTGTTAATTTGTTTTTAAAGAAAATAACCCCATGTTTAAGTAAATTAATTAAATGACAACCCTTATAGCTAAATTACAGTACGGGACTGATTAAAATTACATCAGTGAGCTACAGTGAGCTAGAATGTTTAGATTGGTGTCATCTTTCCCTAACTTCAGCACTCATTTGTACAAGGATGAACGTACCCAAGTCTCTGGAACACACGCATGAGCCAAGCTGCAATAAGAGACTGACAACACTGAATGACACAGGGACTTCATGACAAGAAGGACAGGCCAGAAAGGCAATGGGAAAAGCAGCATGCCAGAGGAATGCTGAAATGCTAGTGAGAGTTTAGATTCGTAGGAAATAAAAAAAAGGGCATGATTTGCAAGTTGCCTTTGGCAAAGAAGTGAAGGGGGTGGAAAACCACCCCCCCAAACCAAACAATGTTCCCAGAAACAAGAGCAACACCAAAACCATGCCAACTCTGCTGTATGCCACTCTCCAGATTGATCTGGGTGGATGGATGGGTGTTTGCAGGGACTCTCACTGGCATGTCTTTGTGTCAGTTCACACCTGGATGATGAACACAGCAGAGCACTCAACTGAGCACAGTCTGGCACAAAACAATTTGCTTCACTGAGATGGGCAACAAAACCTACAGCCTTGAGCGAACTCCTGTCCTGAGACAGCATTACCTGTCCTGTCTCCTGGGCAAAGTATTTCGGCAGAATTTGGGGCTAGCAGCAGGGGAAGAAAGAGGGCTAGAAGGATCAGTCCAACAAGACAGAAAACAAGAGAAGGAATATTAGAATGGAAAGATGAGAGAACAGAAAGGAGTTATAATAAAACACAAACAGAACCCCAAACTGTCAGAACATTATATTCACGTGTTATTTTCTCCGTTGAGACACAGCTACAATGATTTTGCTACCTGAACTCATCATTACACATCAGGACGTAGCTGATTTCCAGTGCTTGGAAGGGTTCTAATGCCATCTACAAGAGGTCCCTCAGAGACCACTGCCGAGTTTATCCAGCTCAGTGTGCCACCAATCCAGCTCTGATGCTGAGAAAGCCCTGATCCCTCCTCCCTGCTCAGCCTTCTCCCAGCTCCTACCCTGTGGCCACACAGATACCAGTGAATCTCCTCATATACCGAGCTGGGGAGGTGATCAGTCTGAAATACAACTCAGCTGATCATTTTTCACTTGGATCCAGCTTCCAATACGATTCACTAAGCATTCACATGAATGCTTATACTGCAACATTGTAGGGAGCAACTGGAGATGGGACAAGGCAGCAGCGAGAGGCTGAGAAGGGATGAAGTGACTATGGAGATGGGGACTTGTTTTTTAAGTATCGCCTCCAGTTTGAAAGTCATCAAATTCTATAATCAAAAAGTTTAACAGGGAGGAGTTGACTTTTCTAATCAAAAGTGGAGCATTTTTTGAATATCATTATCAGCTCAGTTAACAGGAGATCTTTGGAAGGATAGCATACAATGCAAAATTCAAATATTAGGTACCATATAGTAGCAAAAAAAGTTATCACATTGGCTACCACAGCAAATTAAAAACCTCACCTGAACCCAGCCTCTTGGTCTGAATTGGGCTCCTTGCCTGGAACAACTTCTCTGTATGTTCTAGTGGTATTTAGAATTAACTGCACTATCTTGTAAAAAGCATTACTTGATCTGTATCTGCAGCACTGTCTGCTGCTGCCAGGGCTTCATTCCCACTTAAGACACAAACATATGGAAACAAGAGAGAAACCCACCAACCTTTCAGACAACGTAGTCTTGACACTGTTGGTTCGGACGAAGGGAGTCAGAGAATCATCCTTGGAGGCTGGAATCAAGCCACTGGAGGAGTTATGGCTCAGGCCCCCTCCACTGCTCAGGGAGATGTCGATGGACTCGCAGCTGGTGTGCAGGCTGCTGACAGACTGGTATCCAATGCCATCCTTGCTCACTGCTGAAGAGCTACTGGCGTTGGTACCCCACGTCAAACTGTTGGAAGGAGCGGAGTGTGCAGAGCTGGGGCTGGAAGCCAGGGGAGACTGGTTCAGATCTGTGTTTTTACCATAGAGGGGACTGCTGCCCCCACTGCTCAGCACACCGCTGCCAGATGGGGAGTCAAGGTTACCCTGCTGGTTCATGGTAGCGTGAGGGTTGGAGATGACTACTGAGTTTTTCATGTTTTCAGCTGTTGTGATGGGAACTTGTTTACTAGGTTTGCCACCAAAAAGTCTGTAAAAAAAGAAGACAACATGAAAAATACATAAAGTGGAATAGTAAACACAAGGATATCTTATATCCAGACCATATATCCTCTTCAGAAAACCAGTATTAAGTACATGATCCTAGATGAGACATATGCAACTATACATTTATAATCCCCTTGTGTTCTCTGTCCTTTCAAGAAAGCTGCCCAGAGAAAATTACAATAGCTTCAAATCTATCTCAGGTATGTCTTCTCCAAATCATCCAATGCTACTTTCACAAAGCTAAAATAAAGCTTCACAGAACTAAGATACAATCACATCATCTTCTGTTCCTCAAGGAAAAAGGATACCAGAGAAACAATCTGATGTATGAAATACTAGAGGTTGAAAGCTTATGGACCAGGTAAATCCTGTGCAAATCACCAAATGCTCTGCAAAGAAGCAGCATTTGCTGGGATGCAACAATGTACTCATACCAAATGTAGGCTTGTTTCATTCCATGAGCCAAGCTGGCTGGAAACTACCTTTTTTTTTAAGTGGAGAATGAGATGTTAACCTGCTTTTTGGCACCTGGAACTGGCTAGTAAAAAACCAGCTGAGTTCCAGAACTCGGGGAGGGAGGGGATGGAGGAAGTTGACTGCAGCATGTGATGCAGCTGCACTGCCAAGGAAGGAGAGACTTCAGTTCCCTCATTAACAGTCAGTGGGAAAAAAAGGTGCCTCAGTAGTAAACATGCTTCAGACTAGATCAGCAATCATTCCAAAACTGATCTTCAAAATTAAGGAAAGAAGCATATCTTCCACTCCAGCTTCCAACATCCACCTCAAAATGCTGCTTCTCTTTCTGTCACTTATCTCCTGTTACTGCCTTTGTAACCTTAGTTTTCCTCACACGTATCCCGTATGGATTTGCTACTCACTGTGGAGTGTTGTGGGTGAAACCTTTCAGAATAGAGGACTACAGCACTTCTATAGAAGCATTCCTAATTACTTATGGGTGGGTGTGCACCAGGCAGAACTTTCTCTCCTTTTGAGTATGCCCAGGTTGATCTACACACGGACACGAAGTCCAACACTTCCCAGAAACACAGGCTGTGTTAGAGCTGGGCACCTGCAGCACACGTGGAGCGAGCCCAGTGCTGCCCAGAAGCAGTGGCTGTACTGCAGGGGTGCTCCTGCAGCTCCAGTGCCTGTAACACACCTGAGCTGGGTGGCTGCTGCTCGTACCTGCCACAAAGCACCTGGACAAGACTTGCAACTGAGAGAGCAGGTTTTTAGATCAGACATAAGGAAGAAATCCTTCCCTGTGAGGGTGGGGAGGCCCTGGCACAGGTTGCCCACAGAAGCTGTGGATGCCCCATCCCTGGAAGTGTTCAAGGCCAGGCTGGATGGCGCCCTGAGCAACCTGGGACAGTGCAAGGTGTCCCTGCCCATGGCAGGGGGCTGGAAAGAGATGATCTTTAAGGTGTCTTCCAACCCAAATCAGCCTATGATTCTATGGCCTTTAGCAGCAAACCAGCTTAGGGTGTTCCTGTTTCTGTATCAGGCACACAACCTCTTCCGCCACTCATAAAGAAAGGACCCCACAGCTTAAAAAATCCCAATCACCCACACAACACATTTACAAGCTGTTTTTAAGCTACTCCCTCTTTATGACAGTATGGGAGTTACATATATTCGCAGACTTAAAGGTAAATCTGTATCATGACAAAGGCATGGATTCTAATTCCCTGTGTAACACCAAAAAAATTACATGGCCAAGAGAAAATATGCAAAAACAATGTGTGCAACTCATCTCAACTGACTATGAAATTTAAGTTCAAAATCTTCTTTACTGTCATCCTAGAAATCAGTAATAAGCAGACAAGGCCCAATTTAACTCTGACACATTTCAACACATGACAACTTAATAGAGGCTGGTGCAAATTCAAGTGTGAAATTGTAAGTCAAATGAGGTAATAGTTAAATTGAGCCTCAGTCTGCTCTTTGAAGTTTCATGTATTTCTAATGTAGCATTTCAACTACACAGCCAGCAATGTAGCTTTCTAGTAATAAAAAAATTCCCAATCAAATTCCCATCAATGTGCCTGAGGCACATTGAAATCACTGAAAACACTGAAAATCCGCATTTCTCATGGTGTGTCCTATAGAAATGAAAGGCCTACTGGAGTTTTTAAGTAGCCACTGATGAAAATTACATGTTCCAAAGGACATGGCTATTGATAACTAGATACAAAATAAAGTATCTTGAATTATCCTCACACAGGCTCTTCAAACAAAACCAGCCATCTAAAAATATTTTACAGCATCAGCCTAAACTGCCATCACAGCCATTATGCTTGCACTGGTGTTTCAGATGGAATGTGGCTTTCTCACATCACTGGAAGCAGGATGATGGAGCATAACTATGGATATTATGGGCGTCACGACAGAATGAAATGCAAAACATTGCAACTTGAAACAGACAAGCTACTCAATGTCAAATTCAATTGAGAAGTAGTATTAACAGAACTTTTCACCAATATCAAGGCTTTGATACACACTGCATCAACAAATTAGCTCCTCACCAACTATATATGTTGATGTTATAGTGTGTGGGGTACTCTTGGAGAAATAGAAGAAAGATAAGATTTTTGTCCAAAAAATAGTATAAGAACATTTAACCCAGCTTAGACAGTAACTTTATTTAGGGTTCTTCTACACAGGCTAAAATGTCGAGTCTTGCAACATACTGGCCTAATCCACCCAACCAAAAAAAGATTGCTTTGGGTGAGTCTAGATATGACAGGTCAATGCTACTCTCGTGATGAAAATCTGAGATAACTCTCCTGTTGTTCGTTTACAATTTGATCCGCTGCTGGAATATTTCAGGTTTGTTACATATATATCTGTGCAAGAACTCTTCAGTAACCTTCAGGTAAGAAAACTCTTATTCCTGTGATATCTGCATGGAAAAAAGCCTTCAGGTATGATTTCCATAACAAAAGAGACTCAAATCGTGATTGCCAAACTTTCTGCCAGAAAGGTTTGGTTTTTATCCAAACGTTAAATTTTTGCTGCTGTCGCGTGATGTCCTGAGTGTTCCCAACACTGGCCAACCTGTTTATGTGAAATTAAATGCAAATACAAAGACCTTGATGTAGGACACTAACGAGGTAAGTGCTGCACCAAACCCAGCCAGGCCCGGCTGGGAGAGTCCTGCTCATTCAGCTCCCACTAACACCACTGCACAACCGAGGAATTTGTTGCCTACCTGCGCAGAGTGGGAGAGGCCACATCGGGGTACTTGACTCCTTGCTGGTGGGTACTCTGAGCTCCGCTAGCAGCAGGCTGTGATGCAGGGTTCACTTTAACAGAATTACATGAAGCCACGCTTTCGTTGTCAGACGAAATCCCTTTCTCTTTATCAGTCTGATTAACTAATCCTGGCAGAGAGCTTCCAAGGATTACCTTGGCAGGCTCTCTGATTTTAGGGACAGGCAACCCGGCTGACTTGCTGCTTATGTTGGAGTCTATGCTACTCGTGCTAGATCTATTCCCAGCTCCACTTCTGCTACTGGATTTACTGGGCCGGGGTAAGCTACGGTACTGAAGATTAGTTCGTGCACTAAGTGCTAAGTAGCCATCATCCTGGTTCTGTGAGCCATCCACACTAGTCTTCCGACCAGTGGTCCTACCCATGAGTCCAGATGACTTGGGGATCTTTCCCAAGGTAGCCGATCTACTGGTGAGAGTTGCCCCACTGGCAGTGATTATGGTCATGCCTACGGCTGACCCGCTCTGTTTCTTAAATCCAAATGTATTAGCATTAGCAGCAGGTGTCCTAGAGTTACTTGTGGGAAGCTTTTTGGATTCATCACCACTGCTGCGTCCTGCATCTGATGGGGAACGTTTAACATGTCCAGCTTTAGGAGATAGTCTACCCTTTTCTGATACCTTGGCGTCATCAGTTTTCCCTACAAAAATAGAAAAAGAATTCTAATATTTAATGACTTGAAAACATCAAGCAAATGATGAAACTCAAAGCAGCATGAAAAGCAAAAGCGTGTTAGCCACTGGAGCGTGGTTCAAAGTTATGATCTAGTCTGCACTGAGCTTACATGCCACTCTAGCGAGTCACACATGCAGACTTGCCAAAGAAAGTATGTGGTGTCTTTGCCTTCGAGAATATGAAAAGCAGAACAGTCTTACATAATAGTGACAGATAAGAAAAAAAAGTTTCCCTCTGTAGCTACCACAGATTGATCATTCTTATCATTAGACAGTAGTAGTGTTAGGCTGTTAGTATAATTTCCCTAAAAGGCATTGTTAAAGGTAGTATCTAACTTTAACTTTTTCATATAAAATTCTGTAAAAGACCTAATAAGAAGAGAGATATCACATTATATTGCTTGACTGTGCAAATTCAATCTATTTTCATTCACACATCTGCAAGTGCTAAATAAAATCCTTAATACACTTACAAGAAAAGCCAGAAATCATGTTTAGTATAAATGAACATGCTTGTTTAGTAAGGGGGGAAAAAATCTCCTCATATATTGTATATTCTTGGTTAACAGTGACTTCAAAAACTAAAATTATATTATTTATTCTTCACACAGCAGTAGCTTGGCTTAAGACCAGAGTTGTCATGAAAACAATTGGCAGGGTTGTATTAGTCTGAAATACACATTTTCAAACAAACAGAAATAGAAATGTGGACATACAAGATGCTGCTTAGGTTAAAGCAATGCCTAAAAATATAGACAGGATTGCCTGAAGTTCAGGTTCTGTCTCTGCAAAGTATTTCAATGTTTTCACACCGAACACACTCTTTGGCTTGTTTACATCTCACGCCTTTCCTCACCTGTTCCAGGTGTCTTTAATGTGCCCGAGGTGGTTGAAGGTTTAGGCCTTGGTGTGGTAATGCCAACCTGAGCTGACATGCCCCGCCGCCAGGAGCCCGTCTGTGAAATAACAGTGTTCTTCCTACCAGAAGTGCTTTTATCAGACTCGTCTGACACATCAGAGGGATTCCGCCTCCATTTCGATCCCGGCTCCATTTTTATGCCGCTATCAGATCCCCCGTCGGATTTCTTGACTTCATCACCGGACCATAAGGAATTCCGCTCCACTTGGGAATGCTTTTCTGCATCAGTCTAGGACAGATAAGGAATTGCAAGACAGCTTTCAGAGCAAGTCTTTCTTTTAAGAAGCTTCATAAGTAAGCACCATCAACTGGATGAATCAGCTCAAGAGTCACTGCTGAGTACCAACAAACATAACATGCCTTTGATGAAGAAATGCCACAGCAAGAAATTAACCCCAGCAATGACACATTTTTTTTAACGTGCTTTGTGAGAAAAATACAAAAAACACAACCACCATGCCCCTTGGAATAAACAAAGGAAAAAAAACTCCACTTGATTTATAATGGACATATTCATCTCCACGACATTTATAATCCTCATCTCAAATTTCTGACAAATCCTTTTACTGCAATGCCAAAAAAGAATTTCAAACCTGTGCAGCCAGCTTTCCTTTGTTCCTGCTGCTTCCCTATCTCTTGTCTGGCAATCTGATCTCCAAAGCATGAGGAGGCAGCTTTTGGAACAGATCCGAATATGTGGAATGCTGTTAATTCTAACCAACTTAGTAGAAGGACACCCAGGAACTGAAGAAAAACAAATCCCAAAAAACTTTCTAACAATTCTCAAGACTGGCTTAAAAACATAAATTACTGTAATTTTTAATTCATATGCAGTTCTTGCAGAGTCTTTTTTACCCCTGCTCTTTGCACAGACTGATTGTGCTACCAGCGTCTTATGGAGAATTTTGCTAAGCTCAATGTCAAATAGAAAAATTTCTCATTAGCAAACTTTTGCCAAAATCTCAGAAATGCTTAAATTAAATCTACTACCCTATATATATGCGTGTATTTCACATATTCCCCATTCATTAGCGTTTTCTATTGCTAATGACTACTTTTTCAGAATTCCGTTTCTCCTGTCAAATGCTGTGGACTAAATTTGCCGAATTTGGTAACACCACAACCAACCATTTTGTGATCAGGCACAAATGACAAATATCCACACATCTGACTCTGATGAGGATAAAAAATTCACAGCTGAAGTATCCTCCAACCACCACAGCCCCATGAAGGAGACTGACAATCCCACACTTGGCTGTGCAGATCCCAAGTACAGGCTGATGAATTTTGGCGAGGTGTTGAGCGCCACCTCTGCCCTGCAGCCTCAGCAGAAGATGAATGTGTTCAGAACTGTGTGGTAGGCAAAAGGAATTATTTATTTAAAAGGAAATTATTTTAAATATCCCAAGGCATTATAAAGCCCACAGTCTTTATTCCCCTTGGATAGCTAGAAAAACAGCACAGGAGAAACTGCGAGATTATTTACCGTGCTTTTCAGCTTTTATTTTTAAGTTCCTAAAGCATGTTTTAAGTTTATGACTTTTCCTACCAGATCACACCATTAATATTAAAGAATTTAGGGGAACTTTGGTTGAATTTCCTCTGCTTTTTACTGTAATCATTCTTTTTTTAAAGCCTGAAAAACCAGTTAGGCGATCAGCGTGTGAAAGGTGACACCACGTATCACAATGGCCTTTCTTCAGTCAGGAAAAACAAGGCTTGGGTTATTTATCTACATATTGAGTTATTACATTAAAAAGCATTTTGAATTATGAATTTAGATACTATTATATTCTTGTACTTGTGCTATGCCAATGTTGTTTCCCTGTCTCTCCATTCAAAGAGAGCAACCCAGCTTGAGTGGATCTCTGTTTTCTAGCTCCCTTCTTTTCCTATGGCTGCCAGGTTTGCGGCTGGTGGGTTGCCTTTCTATTTCTCACCATCAGGAGGTGTGTAATAAATTCACAAAAGTGTGACTGCTCCTGTGTCCTGTGCCTCTCCAAAATCACTGTTCCATGCAAACGTCTCCTGCATACACAGATCTTGGAAGAGAGCACAGGCAAGAAGCACCAAATAATCAACCAACAAAAGCACCTCAGCACCATCCCTCACACGCTCACTCCAGCATCTTGTTCCAAGCTCCCTGTCTGGAATTATATATATGCACTGTTAGTGTTCAAGAGCAAGAAATACACCTACTTGCTAGCAAAGGGCTTATTCCAGTTTTGGTTGGCAGGAAATATTCCTGTACCTCCTATTTCCCCTCTCCTAACCTGTAAGATTAGTACAGTCTCCATAGAGAAAACAGCACTGCAAGAACTCCTCTACCTTTGTTCTCTTCCATTTCATCCCACTACTACACCCACGGCCAAAGTTTTCCTGCAGCCTTTGAAATGCTGCACCTCCGCCTTTGAAGCCCTCTGGCCAGAGCCGTTTCTGTTTAGTGGTAAACACTGAGAACAGCACAGAAACATGACTAAGGAATCAAAACCAAAACACAGTGAAACCTGGCTTGGGGATTGCAGCTGAAACTCCACCCACCTGGAAGGGTGAAAGTGGAAATACTCTTTGCTGGAGGTCATGCCAACACACAGTGAGCACGAGAGCTGGGAGCAGAGCCTGAACCAGGATTTCTCAACTTATGCCTACAGTTTTGTAAATCTGCTCCTGAAGCTGTGAACAAACCATCTTTACTGAGAAGTTGTCTTGATACAACTGCTTAGGGATGCTGCTCTTTTCTATTTAAAGGAACCTTTCCATCTTCCCATCTTTTTATCATCACATGAATGAATTTATGACTTGGTCTCTTTCTCTTTCAGTTAAATAAGTTATTTTCAAATGCCCCCCAGGTCTTAATTTCTCCTTAAAATATGTGTATGATGTGAGGTTAAAGGTGTATTATACACAGTACCATTTAAAAGATAACTTAAGTAATTCTGTGCAATATAAAGGAAAAATATTAGGCCCCTAAAACTCATATAACTACATTAAGTGGTTTGAAACTTAGCATAATCACAGCAGGACACGGGAACGTGGTACAGCAAATTCTGGTTCTCCCATCACTAGCTTGTTCAGAAACAACTAGCAAACATCTTCATTGCATTGCTACAAAAAGGGGCTACAGCTAGGATTGACCCTGAGGATGGAGTTAAATATATTTAAGTCCTGCTTCTCGAAGAAGGACGAACTACAGCTTCTGGAGTATGGGGTACTCCAAAATTCAGCTTCTCAACAGAGATTTTTTCCTGCTGCAACTACGCCTTCCTTTGCAGCAATGATTCTGCCTGAGCTACTGATTTTATCAGCAGACACTGACATGTTCAGGCTCTCTCCCTTTGATGTTGCTGCATTATTTGCCTGGACTCCCAGCTGCACATGTATTAGCTTCGAGCTCCCTCTTTAATTATCCAAAATCCAACTTCTGTACCCTCTCAAAGAGATGTGACAGAATCACAGCAGCTCGAAAGTGCCTGCTATTTAGGAGAACGGTGAGAGGAAAAGCCCTCATCCCTCTGCAGATGTGTGCCAGCCCTTGGTGGCTAACCACCCTGGGGAAGGCAAATCTGGGCACTGGCCATCACAGAGTCCTCCAGGTAAGACAGAAAATGTGTGTCTGCAGCATTCACTGCATCACGAGCTCTGAGGACTACTCTGGACAGCAAAAAAATCAACCCCACAAGCTATGCATTCCAGCACTCCAAGCTGTTTTCATTCCCTTGGTTGAGAAGATTAGGACAGTTTGTTCAACCAAAAATGAACTCTTTTATGGGCAATAATTTGCAGATAATAGGAATACCTGAAATAAAGATTGTCATTCATGAAAACTGAGGAGAGAAGCAGGTCAGAGACACACATCAAGAAACTGCAAATACAACTTGTATGTTCTTGGCTCCCAGCTTCCTCTGTCAATAACCACACTCTATTGCCTGAACAAGCTCCAGCTGCTTTTCTTCTGGTGCCTGTCTGCACCCTCTTGGATACTGTAATAGTTGTGGAGGAGGAAGAGGAGTTTGTCAACACAGATTTTGATCTTTCAGAGGTGTTTCCAAGAATCTGATCCATCAGAAGATAGAAGTCATACGAGTTTCTATTTTTTTTTTCCTTAGGTTAATGTTTAGTCATGTCTCCCAGAGTCTTCTCTTTTTTCCCCCCAACAGCATTACAATGTTGAGACAGTAACAATTGTCAAAAAATACTTCTAGCTTTCCGTCTTACTCTCTGTTAGCTATTTGATAGATCTCTGTTAGCTTGATGGATCTTAACCCCTCTCCACTTGTCTGGGACTTGTATTAGCAGTTCCACGTGCTCATGCAGTCTCTGATAGGCAGCCAGGGGCTACCTGGAAACCCTTGGTGTAGGCTCAAATATGCACTGCATGGCAAGGGAACAAAGACAGCTCTGTGCCTGCACCACAGCTCTGCAGACAGCAGCGCTTCACAGCAACCCCACGTCTACATCAAAAACTGATGTCGGAACCAGATTTAGGGTCCATTAATGAAAGGACTGGAGAAGATTAAAAGAGGGAAGAAACAGAGGAGCAGGTCGTACTGACATCCCTCTCCTCTACCTGCTGCACTGCCAGGTCACCACATCCCAGTGGCTTTGGCACACAGCACCCAAGTGCCTCAAGCAGGGTGTACAGAGAACAAAGCTGGACTCCTTAGTCCTGCACTTTTCCAAACAAAATTATAAGTAACAGGTAAAAAAAAAAAAAAAGCAGTTTCCATTAGTGCAAATCTCTGTGTTATGCAGTTTATCTGATCAATGAAAAACTGTTAGATGCCTTCAGTTGTTTTACCCTCTTTGGATGTGTGGTGTCTGAGCACAAAATGTACATGTATCCTGCTGATGGAGGTAAAGTTTATCCTTGTATGAAATGCTGACAAATACAGGAAGCCTGCAGTAACACACAGCTCTGGAAATTTAATAAAATCCATTTCATTTGCATAGCGTGCTTACATTTCTGATGGAAGTATAAATAAACTTTAAGCTTTCCTGTTGACTTTATTAATTCTATTATTTAAGAGAAAAACACAATACCTTTTCTAGACCTAACAAGAAAATAGATATAAAATCCCATTTACATCAGTTTCCTGTGCAGCAGTGCCTCTAGGATGGCAAGACCCAATTGTGACTCCACCACAGCAGAGATGCCACGGGTTCCACCCCCAGAGGAAATATTTGTAAATGCCATGGATGACAAGGTGGTTACTATTGATACTGTCTATGCTGAAGGCTGGCTGCGTTCAGTCAACCTAAAACAACTACACCTGCATAGAGAAAATAATAAATATTGATGTTTCTTGTATAAACCAAAGCTCTTACCTGTGCATCTAAGTTCTTGCGGGAGGAGGCAGGTGTGTTGGCATAGGAGCTGATAGAGGAGCTGGTGTTAATGTCGTCAGTACTGAGGTTATCTATGGTGTCACTGATCCCACTGCTGACAGAGCTGCTGTCATCCCAGCTGCAGAAAAAGCACAACAGAGGTAGAAAGCAAGGGTCAAAAGATAAGACATCATTCAGAAGGAAAAGTATTATTTCTACAACCTTAGCCACTTGTGATTGCCAGAAAGGGTGCTACACAGACCTGGGCAACAACTTGGATCTACCACTGACAGCATCACCAGCCTCAAAAAACTTCGGTAATCAAAAGTTTAGTCCTTCAAATGGTACATGACGCCCCTGAGCTGCACCATACACCCGTTTCAAGAACAACTACTATTCAGGACTACCTTCTTCCAGCATGTCACAGGTTCAACATTTCCCAGTAAATGAGAAATGTCTAACTGGAAGTTTAGAACACACAAAGCACCACAAAAAAAAGAAAAGGCCTTGCCTGAAGCAATTTGAGAGTTAGAACAGAAAGAATCAAAATTATCTAAAAAATGGAGCCAGATGCTCCAACTCCTAAAATATCTGTAAAAGTCAGAGATTTATAAACTCACTTACAAGTGCTCCAGCTCCAAGAATAATGAAGCTGGAATTGAAATATTGTCCTGGAAAGAGTTCTGTGAAGACATTTCAGTCCACTGAAGGAAATGCATATATATATAAATATATATATCATAGGTCATTTGCAAAAGGTAAGAGCTCATCACCTGGCAGCTCTGTGGCTATTTATAACCTCAGCTTCAGGTTTTGGGAGCTCCAGACTCTCTTCCATATTGTATTTCTGTTTGCTTTACAAACTTGTAACAAAGAGATTGCAGTGAGGTTTTTGACTGGGGAGTGAAAGCCATTCACAAAATTATAGACTGAATAGTTAATACATGCATTTAAATCTGAACTGTGTGCTGAGTAAAGTAAGGCAAGCTATCTCTGTTTGCTTGAACTTTATTCATAGCTTCACCACTGATTTACTACAGCCTTACTACACAAACTTGCTCAGCTTTGAAATGAAAAGCATATATTTTTTCTCACTTAGCACTACAGAACACCTACCTGCATGAATTTTAATGATGATGCCTTAATAGTTTTAATTGCCATTTCTTACTTGGGAGTACTCTTTTCACCCACATATGTGTAAGGCCTTTGAGGGAACTGAGCCCAGCTTGAAGAGCAGCACAATTTGCTGAACCACAAATGAAGTGCGGCCACGGGGACATCCTGCTCTGCATGTCACAGGAAGGGTTATTGCTGGCAGCTGCTCCTTGCCGACTGCTCTGCTCCCAGTGAAGGTCCTCAGCACTGTGTCAGCACAGCCACTTGTGCCCCTTCTTCCATTTCCCTGCAGCTAAGCCAGCTGAGAAGCTCAGATCAACAGCTTCAGCAAGGCAGGAAAGGAAATTTGGGATGCTCAGCCACGCTGCTCTGCTGGCAGAGAACACGGATGGGGAGAGACCCAGGGGGCACCGCTGGCCCCTGCCACCAGCTGTCTAATGGAGCCTTGGGGTGGGTGTTCATCTGGTGTTCTCCAGCTCATGAGAATTCACTCCTGCCAGCTCTGATTGACTTCCAGGAGTGCCCCAGTCAAAGGAAAAACCCTGGATTTCCAAGATTTTCCAAATGTTATTTGATAAACCCACAGACACTCTAGCTCTCGTGATTGGAATGGAATGCTGCAGTCTACAGTGTTGGTGATGCTACAATTTAAAGGAAAGGGAGAATCTTTTTCCTAGATTTGCCTTCACCTGGATAAAGGGGAATCCACTGCAATACAAAATAGAAATACATGTTGAAATAAAACTCTCAATGTGAGACCTCCTGAGTCTGAGAAAGCCAGCCAGGCAGATTTGACACACCAGCTTCATTTGCTATTTTGAAAAATCTTTTCCAGCATAACTGAATGAAAGATGTGCTGCCCATGCCAAGAAATGTTAGGGGGGGAAATTGAAAAATTGGAAAAAGGATTGAAAGACTTCTTTGAAGCACCTTTTTGTTTAGAGTAGGCAATTAAATATCACAAGGCGAAATACTGAAAGCCACATTACTTGTAAATTTCAGTTTTGAAAACAGGTCCTGTAACTGATACTTATTTCTATAACATAAAGCAATTACAATTCCTAGATTTTATAAGTCTATAAATACGGTAACAAAACAGGTAATAAAATTACTGAATAAAAAACATGCTTCTCATTTTCCGAAGTTCTGTGTAGCAACAAACATATTTTCTATTTCTGAACCTATAATAAAATAACGATCATGACAACAATAATATGAATAATGCCAATGCTTTCCATGTTTAATAGTTTCATTATCAAGCACTCACAATCCTCAAACTACCAAAGGCCCCAGTTCATCAGCATCTGAAGAATGTCCTTAATGTTAACCATAAGTAGTTTTTCTGGCATCAGCCAATCCTGTTGGCTTCAGCTGGGCAATCTAAGGCACTATGAAAATATTTGAGTGCCCTTCTGAACTGGGACATGTGCCTGAGGACAAAGGTAGGAACATGCACCTGAATACATTGACGGTTGTGGTTTCCCCTTGTGTATCCTGAAGCTTTAAGTCCTTTACGTTCTGATGGAAACTATGAACTACTCAAACTCTGTATTTTCAAGTTTACTAATCCGTTACTAAATTTGAAAAGATTAGCTGTTCTGAGGTCTGGAGAGAGATGTCTGGATAGGTTTTAGGTGCCACAAGCCAAGCAACACAGCCCTTGTGGGCATGCTGGTGACACTGGTGGCCAAGCTGTTCTGACAAGGTAGGATGGGTAAACCCACACATCTGTCTAAACCCAGGTAGCTTTAGCTTTAGTCAATAACTATTACTCCAGTAGAAGGGTGGGAGTGCTCAGTCTCTAGCTAGAAAACACAATAGGATGTAAGAGAACAAAATACCTTAAGAAATTGAAAATAATTTTGCAAACCTACATAAACAATGATTAATACTGCCCTTAGGAGTAGCACTAGAGAGGGTTGATTTTAATGCAAGATGCACGTAGAATTCACTGAACTCTGTAAACTAGATGCCAACACAAGCCGCTTTATGAGCACTCAACATATACAGCTAAAAAGCAATAGAATGAATCCTCATGTTGTGTTTCAGGCTGTGGCTCCTCCAGGGGACAGCAGCTGTCACCAAACTGAGGCATCTCTTTCACGCTGTTCTTGAAACCACCCCAAGCCCTCCACGTAAATGAGTTCATTTTTACCTTGATCCAGTGCCTTGATGGTTAAAGTCAAAAGTGAGGAAGCAGAATGGGGCATCTAACAGCCCAAATTATGGTGTTCTTGGCTCCCAGAGCCAAGATAGCATCTTTGTAATTTAGCTGGTGCAGTTAATAAATTCTCATGTCAGCAGACGTCTACTCAACCATAACCTGAAGCTGAAATGTTTGGGCTTTCCTTTCCCTATTTGATCAATCACCTGAAACTTTCCCTTGATTACTGAAAATTACAATTAAAAAAAAAAAAAATTAAAATCTTAAAAGTGTATTATACATGAAAATTATACAACTACCCACTTAAAACCCAACCCCACCATCACTTAAAAACTCCCACCACGCTGCCTCCTGCTCTCTGTGAAACCAAGCACCCAAAGCACCTTCCTCTGCCTCCCCACCTCACTCTGCTCACCCTAGTGAAACACTGCTACTACAGCACCAGATCAGCTGCTCAAAGCTGCCTTCTCAAACAGGTTTGCAAAGCTGTTAGGCTCAGACTTGTATTTTTCCACAGTCTATCAGCACTTTTCCATCTTGCATAATCATCCTCCACAGAACTGGCTCTTTTTTGTCAACTTGGACAGCACGCAGTGTCATTCTGTGATCCTCAGGACAGCCCCTCTCGCTGCAGGAATCCTCCCCCTTTGCAAAGGAGTCATTAAAATCCTTCTAAATAAAGCTATTGTTGAAGGGTGGAAATGCACCTTCTCTACAGATGGGTGTGGATTTTAAGTTTGTTGGATCTTCACTCAAAACCAAAATTACAATGAGCTGCAGAAAAATACATTTGTCCAAGAAAGAGCCTTGGGGCTCTACAATATTTCAAGTGGAAACATGGCAATTATCCTCTTCTATTTAAAAATTTAACTATTTATAAGTTGGTAGGTGAACAACAACAACAACAACAAAGATCAAGGTACAAAATGATTGAAACTTCACAGCATCTTCAAAGATTTAAAAAGAAAAATTAAATGTGCTATAACATGAGATAGTAAATACCATAGACTCCACTGTTTCCTTCTGGGATTTCCTACAATAGTGATAACTGGGCCAGAAATCCAGAAAGCACACAGAGACCCTTGCATGGTTTTCCTTTCAAACTGTTCTGAAACTGAAACATACCCATTTGCAAAGGAATGGATGGAAATCTACTCTGAGAGAAGTTAATTTAATTAATGTGTTTTGCACTGTTATTAATCACCCACCTCTCCCATGTCTCCAATTACTCTCTTCTTACATCTCACTACAGGTATTTTAACATAAACCGCTTTGTTTCTTACCAAAAGAGGAGCCCAGGGACAGGACTGTTACCTTGAAACACTTTGTAATGCCAGACCAAGAAAAGTAAACCAGGAAAAATGAACACAGACCCTTTCCAGTTGTTCTTTCTGGAGCAGAATCTAATCCTTTTAATGACATTTTTTGGTGCAGTGTTAAAGTGCTGGAAGTGTGCTGTGAGCTATTCAGACATTTTCATGTTTAGTGACTATTGGGGTTACTGCCAGCAAGCTGAACTGCAGCTCTCTGTCAAGCTCTGTTTAGAATTCATCCAAGATAAGGTTTCAGGATTTACATTTAAAATACCTATTTGTAAAGGGAATAACTCACAGAACAAAATTAATCAGTGTTGAAAAAGTTTGGGTAAGAAACGATTTGGAGAAGCTAGAAAACTGCACATGCTCTTTTCATTTAATCTTTTTATGTCAGTGCTAATAACCTTATAAAAATAACACTGGATTTTATTCTGTCCCTTAAAATCTAACCAGGAATTTGACCAAGCCATTGACAAACTCGAACACAGCTGAGCACACACACATAGGAAAACTCCACCTGATCCCAGGGAGTTAAAACACCCAAAATCTTCAGGAACCGATTTGACTTTCCACCGTAGCTCACTGCATCCTGCTCTGAAGCTGAAATTCCAAAGGCCCCTTCTTCACCTGCAGGCTTTGCTCAGAGCCCCTTCAGCCCGTGGCTGTCTGGGGTCACCGAGTGCAGCCGGCACAACTGTATTCACTTGCAAAATGCCTGACTGGTGGAACTTGTTTTTTGGCCATTGTTCACAACCAGGGTTCCTCTGGTACCTCCACAGCCTCGGGGAAGGGGAGAAACCAGAGCAAGACACTGCATGTGACCCAGGTGCTGGAGGAACTCCCAGCAAGGTCTGCAAAATTTCGTGTACAATACTACAACCAGCTACCAGCCCCTTTTTCTTGGACTCACCACCTATAAACCAGATTTCCCCATTTACTGTTCTGTCCGGAGACTTTGTAAAGCTGTTTCCAGACCAGCTCTGCACTGGGTGCACAGAGCCCAGCAACACTCTCACCTCCCTGCTTTGAAGGCCACGGGATTGATGCTCATCCCTGGTCATGTCTGTGCCACTACAATGACTCCAGCGAAAGCTGGAAACAAAATCAGTGTCTTCCTATCACAATAAGGTCAGTGATACAGCTCAGTCATCACGTTAAAAAAACATGCTTTGTTTGTTCTGCCTTTGTTTCCATAACAATAAGAAGTGCTGAGAAAAGTCTTCTAATCAAAGTCAGAAATCCTTGTTTACATGCAAAGCCTCGGGTGCCTTCCAGAGAATAAATCCTTGTAAAGTGTCTGTGTGACAGCAAGGAACTGAACAAACGCAGAGGTCAAGCTCAGGCTGCTGGGGCTGTGGTGTTGGACTGCCCCAGCTCCCTGCAGTCCTCCCGGGATGAGGGAATGGGGAGGAGGCCCCTGGCAAAGATCTGGGTGTAGGTCACCACTGCAATGTGCCTCCTTCTCCCTCTCAGCAAGGTCCCAGCCCAAACACCTCCTCACTCCAGGCAGGAAGAGAAGGTGGCCTGCCCAGAGGATGGAGAATTGTGGAAACCAAAGATTAGACCATGAGGGTTTCTCAGCCATCCTTACCAATATTTTTTTCTGACTACTTACTTACTTCTCCCCAAAAGCACATACTCTGCATCACATCACTTCCTCATACAAAGACACAATTTAAGACTTAAAGAAAGGGGAAGCATTCCCTGAACACAGTGACAGGGTTTCTGACACCCACCTCAAGCGACTCCAGCACTGGGCTGAGCTGGTGAGAACTCAGCACCTCACCAGCAGTTACTGGTACCTGGCAGCTGCTTCACCAGAGGCTCCAAAACATAATCAAAACAGGGTTAAACACTGAGAAGAACAGACTGGCTAAATTCTTACAGGACTGACATAAGGAAAATATGGAAGGAAAGGAATGAAGGGCAGTTTGGAAACAAAACTATGCAAGGTGCATTTAAATTCCCTGCTCTGAGGGTGCTTTTGAAAGACTCAAGGGGCTGGACCCACCTGCCTAATGGCCCTTTGCCCTCTGGCCAGGGTCACTCACCCACCCATTCCCCCAGCACAAATGGCCAACTGGGGCCACTGAATATCCACACCCAGGAAGAGGTGGATACTGGAAACTCCCAGAGCCAAAACCTCCTGCAGCTGGCAGGCAGAACATGGCTCCTTTGCTTCCCATCTTCTTTTAATCCATCCTAACACTAACTCCACCACTGACACCAGTGCAGGTCTTTTAGGTCTGCAGACAGTAACCCCAAGCAAGACAGGCAGGCACAAAATGAACACAGGATGTACCTGCATGAAGTCTCAGAGCAATTCCCAGCCACCATTATGTTTTTCCCTACTCAGAAGACACTGCAAAGCTTCTATACAAATTGATCAAAGCCAAAACCTGTGCACAGCAAAACTGATTTTACACATGAGAACTGCTCCTGTCTCACAGCAGCATCAGCTGCAGCTGAGCACATGGAGACAAAGATAATGCACACAGTCCTCCCGTCAGAAAAAACAACAGAAATTGTCTTTCTGAATGCATGACAGCCTGCTGAAATACACCTTCTATAAAAGCGGAACTTGGCAATAGAAAAAGTGTTAATTTGATCACAGGCACAGTACAATCCCTCAGGAAGCCAAACCACTGAAAAATAACAGTTGTTATAACACCAGCGATTACAGAACAAACAGACACATAATCAAGTGTGTCTTGATTATATTTTTATTCTTTGTAAAAGGGAGCTGTGTGGGAGATGTCAGCTAGTACAACTGAAAGCAGTTTTTTTCCTAGTAGAACTGCAACATTCTAAATAGTACCAATAACTCCTGGTTCATGTGAGCCTTTAAAATTAGGCTTATATGAAGGGAACCACAAAACGGAAAAGGATCTTGCAACCTTACTCCGACAAATCAGGAAGCCACCAGAAATGTGCACAGGAGTGAGAATAAGAACTGGATATTATGTACTAAAAAGCAAGTGCACTCTGGGCTGGGATCTGGCCTGAAAGAGACTCACATACGCCTTTGTTTCCCTGCAGAGTGAGCTCATTCCCAGAGAGGTTCCTCCTTTGCACAGAAAACAGACTTACGATGCTAAAATATAACAAAGCCCCATAGTTTTCTGAGTCTAAAAGCCTGCAACACCAGTGGAAAGATAGCCAGCTAGATAGCAACCTGTGAGTATCAATAAACCTCACAGAATCACGAAATTAAGCCAGAAAAAGCAAACAGTAATTGCTGTCAGTTGTCTCATAGGAAATTTTGTATCGTGTTATTCAAATATTTTCAATCTCTTAAAAATATATTGATTTCATGCAGCATACAACAATTGAAAAGAGACAGTGCAGAGAGAAAGCAGCTCAGATTTATCCATCCTCTAATGTGTTTCCACTGCTGCCAGTATTTGCAAAGCTAAACCTCCTTACTCAAAGGTGTAACAAAACACAAAAGTGTAGAAAATCTCTTACCGTGCAATATTCCCTGGCCAAAGCAGTTCTCCACCTTGCTGGCCATGAAGAATTCCAGGAAAGGGGCTCAGATTTATTTTGCAGGTTGATACCTTCATTAGGCTACCATCCAACACCCCTGCTAAATAAACCAGCCTGTAACTTGACTATCTAGGAAAAGACTTGGAAAAAAAAGTTGGAGCAAGGTTGTTTTCCAACAGAGCCCTCCACATTCAGCAGCTCTGAGAGACACTGGAAAGTAAAGCCTAGCTAGAAGGTGATCATCAGAAACTTCCCCTGGAAAGAAATCTGATCCCTCAACAAAATTAACCTCTGAAGTGCTGAAAAAGCGAGAGGTCAAGACTTTCTGCTGGGACTAGGTCATCTGTGAAAGCTGTGACCTGATGGCAGTAACCAGGCAGACTGGTGCCTCCAGATCATGTACCGTATCCCACGGAGTAAAAGCTCATGTCAGCAACCCTGTCCTTGGAGGTACGAAATGGCACCATTTGATCTCAGCTGAAAGACTGCAATCCCTAAAAGCATTTCTCCTACTCTGCTTGTATAGAGGGGTTCAACAGTGTGACTGCTGAAACAAGTATTGTTTGATGTGAATGTAGCAGAAGACATACCCAAAATGTCTTAATACAAAATATTTGGAATACTGGTAAAATACAAGTTGATTTTTTTTCTTTTTTTTTTTTTTGGTGGGGGGGAGGAGGAGGAGTAGGAGTGGGGTAGAAGAATGTTTTTAATAGGAATGCTAATGAAAACAGCAATTTATCCACTGGTATCTCCAGCAAGGATCTCAAGAAACTGAGATATGAGATTTAATATTTATCTGACTCTTCCTTATTTAGCACTGTAAAGTAGAGGGGGTCTTATTACTTCCCTTTATTTCAAACAGAATAGAGATGGGTATTTATAAATATTTGGTTGATAAAAAATTCTGCTGGTTAGCATCCAGAATTCTTATTTTAGGCTAATAGAAATATTTTCTGACAGGATTCTCCCCATATCTCTGCATTCTGATGAACATGTGGGATATTTTTTTTTTTTTCTAATATGGGAAATTACACCAGCTCTATTTACCATGAGTAGTATTGCTCTGAGGCAGTAACTACCTGCATGAACAAAACCCGTAAGCCTTAGAAAACCAATAAGAGACAGCGAGAACTGGGAAGCTGGTGACTTACAGCCCATGTGGACTCATCACTCTTGCAGTCTCCTTTGTGCTGAGGGGCACTGAGACGGAAGTGATATGTGTACCCCGAAAAAAGAAATACAAGAAAGAGAGGAAAACACAGTGGTGCAGGATAACCATGGCCAGTTTGGCGTGGAAGGCAGGACTGGAGCTTGGAGCAGACGATTGTGAGGAGCCAGGGGGCCCGCGGGTGTCTGAAGAACCAAAGGACTGGCTCCACGTCACTTGAGCAGAATGGAATGGGTGGGAGGAGTGCTAAAAGTGTGAAGGGTCTGTGGAATATACAAGCCCATTTCCACAGTTCCAGGAAGATGTGTTCCCTAAGGAAGAAACTGCATTTCTAATCTAGCCAGGATAGATTTGCGTTGCAGTGAGATCACCAGCAAGGGATCCCACTATGGAAAGGGGATGGGAAGCCTTTAGGATGGAGGAAATGGAGAGGACATGACGCTGCTGCCTTAGCCTCACCTCAAGAAAATCAAGGATCATTCAGCCCAAAACCAAAGCAGAAGAGTAGGAAAGAGTAGCCAGAAGTCAACTATACCCATATATTTATTTACTCAGCTTGAGCACCCTTGTCTTATGAAACACGCTTTTTAGCACAACACTGTAATGGAAGTTGAAAGAGTTAAAATGCAAGAATTCAAAGGTTATAAAACGAAGACTTTGTGGAGATATTCTGCTGCCAAAACCTTCAAATAAATGAGTCGCAGTCTGAGCTTGCCTTTCTACGCTGGAGTCTGTATTTTAGTGGCTACTGTGTAACTATGGCAACACAGAGGACGGGTAATTTAGAGGCTGGTGGATGTGACAACTTGCAATTTAAAACAATGCTAATAAATAAAAGTGGCTTGGGAAAAGCATCATTTAACACAAACGTTTGTGGTTTAAAATTAAAAAAGCCTGTTCACTTAATTTAAAAAATTTTCAGATTTTTTTTTTCAGTTAGATGTTTACCTATATTATGTTAGTCTGGTGACAAAAAAAAGTAAGAAACATGACTCTTGTGCTTTTTGGTTCATCTGCACCCTCAAGAGCAGCCAACCCACCCTCGCTTCGTGATATTCACATGCACAAATGCAAAGCTGCTGATCACACTCTCTTTGCTGAAGATTAGACAACAATCACATGGCTTTTTAAAAAGAAAACTATGTATTATCCATAAAGAAAGAGAGGGGAAAGATCCTTATGGATTATTATTATTCCTTTTTTTGTCTCTGGTGTGTTTTAACTGCCATCCTTTATAAAAAAAAATCCTGCAAACTGCTTCTCATTCCTCATTTTAATAGCAGAATAGAGACTAGAGATAACTCTCAGATATGACAGATACTTAAAAGAATCACAACTGCCACAGTAAAGCTTTCTTTCCATCCCTAACATTCTTCCTGTCTTCCTCCAAATAGCTCTTACATGTGATGTTTCTCAACTATCTGCTCATGCAGTTGTATAGGAAATAAGTGACTGATCCATGGCTAATGGTAAGTAAGAATAGCCAGAATTATTCTAATTAAAAAAAAAATAAAAATCTGAAATTGTAACCTAGGGAAAAAAAGAAGAACCAGGACACTGCATCTGTTGAATCACCAGCTCCGAATAAAGCCAAATTCACAAGATTAAGGTACAGCACTACACTCACACCCATCTCCAGCCCCATTGTCCTTCCCTTCCCTGGCAGCCCTTCCACTGCAAAGGAGGGACTTTGCAACATAATACCCATAACGCTAAATACAGAGGGATATTTCCAGATGAATTTTACATGCAGCAATAATCACAGTTTTATGGGTCAGGAAGTTCAGAAGATTAGCGTGTTATGGCTGCAGTGTACAAAAGAGTTTGTGTTAGAAGCTCCACATAGCAATGGGGTGAGATAAGCCGTGAACAGCTTTACATTAAGTTCTTTTATGGTAGTTAAAGTTGGGGAGAAGTAAAGAGACCCCAGGTATTAATTTACCTAAAGAACAGCTGCTTAGAAAAGGCTGCAAAGTGTCCTGATACTCAGTGTCATAAAATCACTGCACCTCCAATCCTTCCCCCCACACCCGTGTGCTATTCCCATTAACCTCAGGCACGACTGGGATCCTGGTCTGAGCTGAACTAAATCTGGTTGCAGCAAAAAAAAAAAAAAAAACCAAAAAACAAAAAAACCCACAAAAACTTATCAAAGAAATTTATTTGCAAAGGCCTAAACCCACAATTACAGGTTTGTATTCTAGGTTAAGGCAGCTCAAATATTGCTGCATTTCAAACACTCCCTTGGAGAACACTGAAACACCTGAAAATTGCGGGTTTACTGCAATATGTTAATTTCCTTTTTATTTTTGTTTCTCACCAGCTGTGATATCATCAGTTAGGACCTTATAAAATGCCTGCATTTGATAACTGAATTGATTGGTGCACCATTACAACTCCTACACACGATACTACAGGGGTAAAATTCTATGTGTCGACCTAACCAATTGATGTTTGTGTTAAAGTAGATTTAAAAAACACCAAAACCAACAAAGAAGCCCCAACTTGTTGAACTCGTGTAATTGTTAATCCTGAGAAGGTATTTCTACCTAAAACCAGAGGAATACTGGAAGCAACATAAAGGTCTCAGTAAGAGGTATGGCACAGAGTAAACCCCAGCTGCTACAGCCAGGTGGGTTTTCAGTGAGGTTCCAAGGGAAGCTTGGAAGATAGGAAAGGTAGGACTGGAAAAAAGAAGATCCATTTAATTCCTCTTATTCTGCGGAATGAAAGAGGCACTAAGTTTGCAGACTGATGAGGGTATCTGCAACAAAACACTCATCTTCACACCCTCAAATCCCAATGGTAAGAGCCCTCTGCTGCCTCAGGCTTTCCTGGGGGCAGACAACTGTATTACGGTGGTGCTGTGGGGATTTATTTTTAATAAACATATGAACACATGAAGCGTAGAATACTTTAGGATTTTGTTAAAATCACTCAGATGGTATCAGAGCTGAAGCAGGTAAGAAAAAGAAGAAAGTAAAAAGGAACCATCTCTGTGTGTTACACTTGGGTATGTATTGTAGTGCATAGGAACTGGGGCAAGGAGAGGTTTAGGGAATGCTGATTCTGATCCCAAAAAGACTAAATTTGACCAGGAAAGTCAAATACAAGATAAGATTAATAATTATTGCATAATATGAGACAGACTTAGCGTCTACCTCCAAGGAACTGCTTTTCACTAAGCAACCATTAAGGAATGCCACAGCTTCCTCAGACAAGGTGAGACACATGTCTGATGGAGAAGAAAAGACTGTTTGTGTGTGTAAATTATCATTAAAAATGGGTTTATAACATTTTAACATGTACTTCAAAGATTGTTTAAAAAATGCCAGTAGCCTCCACGGAGCAGTTGTGTTGACACAGTTGTGAGGCGTACTTTTCGCTATGCCCACTTCAAATGAACAAGCACATCAGAGAGAATAAACACAAATGGCTATGCTCTAGAAAGAAAAAAAGGCAGGGAACTGGAGAAAATCCAATAAAAATGGGAGATGCTGAACAGCAATGTAGCTTGCACATTCTTATCTGAGAGGAATTCCAAACGAATGTTGAATCCAGGAGTTATACTTGGATGATCCAAAATGTTTCTATACTTAAACGCATTAGCAAATCTCAAACTCCTTAAGTAAGAAATAGCATCCACATATGAACTATATACACATGTATTTGCTTTCGTATCTATGATTTCTATGCTAATTTTTCCAGATACAGCAAATAAACAAACCCAACTAAAAATGTGTAGGACAAATAGCCCATTAGTAAGAACACTCGATATAACATGGAAAAAAATCTGGTCTTAAAATGCAGCTAATGTGGTGAAACACAAGAATGATGTATCATTCCCATTGTTCTCAATGCAGTTTTCTTTACCTCCTTCTCCAAACTATAAAAATCAATCCTCTTTCCAAAGAACGTAACACTGCCAAGCAAGATTTTAACACACATGCCATTGACTAAGGAAAAAATATAATTCTTCCAATCTAGATTGCTGAACAGAATAACAGGAACTGCTACAATGTTGTACGACTTTATTGTCTCCTGCAACCACTAAGATTTTCAGCCTGATCCCCAGCAACTGGAATTATAAACACACTGCAGCTGGCATGGATTCTTTCTTCTCAGGACTCTGAAATAATGCTTTGGGGTGAATCTATGACAGATGCCCATATATCATTTACAGTTTGATCATGTCTGTGTCAATGAGCAATATAGTGGAGAAGAGAATATGAAAGAAGCTGTACCATTCCATAATTCAGGAGCAACAGTGACATAGAGAACCGCTCAGAAAGAGAGAACATTTGAATCACAGGATCTGTTTTGGTCAGCAGGTACGGGGCACTATGTAACAGGATGGATTCACGCTCAATAATGATGTGCAAAGTGCGATACGTAGAGAACTACACATAGATATTTCTGGTTGAACAAGCATCTCTACAAGATATTGGAGTATGGTTTTGAGCAGTCCTATAAAACGTGACTTAACCTCCTCACCCACACATCCCCAATAAAATACTAAAATCATCCCTGTTTAATCAGTAGCACTCATTAACCATGTCATGGCACCCACTGTAAAACCACTGCTGCCATCCATATGTATCTTGTTCAGTTATGATCAATAGAGTTTACCCATCTTAATTGTTCCAGCCTCCCCCTAATTAGAGCTATCTCTGCATTTACAGTTGTTTATTGTTGCTGTGGCTGTTGTAAAGCTCATACATCCCACTAGAAAAGTAAACTCATTTATTCTAATGAAAATAGAGCTCCTAAATCAAGCTAGCATCGTTATAGTGTTTGCAAATCCTCTGTATCACTGAGCCTATAAACTTTCAAACCACATAAACACTTCAACGAAGTAATCAGCAAAGAACAAAAGACAGAAACTCTCAACTTCAGCAAAAAATAGTTTTCCTTTATTTTTGAGAGTCCATTTCTGTTTTTTCTTATAAAACAAAGGGATCTACTCCACCCATACAACACAGTGATGTTCTAAAGTCTGTATCCAAGCCAAAAGACATGTCTCTTTCTCAGGTTACCTTGCAAAATATTTCCACTCTTTTGGGTGTGCTTTCCTGTGTGAATAGGTTTTTATCTATTTTTATTGGTACTGTCCATCAAATAGACTGACTTGCCATTTCCAAATTCACAGTAGACTCTTCATGAAATATAGAATTTCAGACACTTCCCCTCCCTGCCACTGTTATCTATGTCTGGTTAGGAAAACTAAGGGTTTTTTAATATTTATTATCTTCCTAACACAAAATTAACTGAATCAAACCGCCTGCCAACAAGACAGCAGCTCTAACTAGTGCATACTTTTAAACAAAAATTTCTCCGAGCTCTTATGGACTCATTGCTCTAGAAATAGAATAGAAATTCTTAATTAAGCAGAAAAAAACCCAAGTGTGTCTTAGACAAGCCACTAAATTTAAACTAATATTGAAAACTTGCAGCTCATTAGAGGTATGTCCTCCATGAAACTCCTTATCTCATAAACACCTGTGGTAATCACAACCTGCCCAGGTGAACTTCTGACCTCCACTAAGCCCTAATAAAATCATAGCTAAAAATCAGCTGAGAATGGTCCTCCAGATTAGCGTGTGGCAGCTGGCATTTCAGAGCCCTACCATCAGCTTCACAGAGGCTCGACTGGAGAAAAATCCAGCTGCTAGACTTGCTTTTAGCAAAAAGTCAACTTTTGTGCTACTCCAGCAGTTCCATTGCTTAAAGATTACTTACATACAGAGAAAACACTCTTCTTGCAAACATAACAATGAAACCTTCTGCTTTTATTAGAGGATAGATACGTTTAGACTCTCCAGTGGGACGTGCGAACATCGATGGCAATAACAACTGAATATCGGCGTGGCGAGCTACTGCTTGTAAGAGTGGTTTTCTTTTGAAACTGAATTACTAATTCCAAACGCCTGTGCCTTGCACGGCCCAGATTATCTGATGCCTGACATTGTTATCTGATACCTGAAAAACTAACCTGGTAATGAACTTTTAAATTATATTCTTACAGTTTCCTAACAGGTAAATATTTCTATCATATACCTTATGAACTCTGTTAAATATTTAGTCTGGAATGACATATGACCACTCAAGCATTTTTTCCGGGAATAACTCTGTCCACATTATCCCACCTCTCCACAGAGCCTGGTCCCACTTGTTTGTTGCCCCTCAAGTCAGAATAAAACTACTAAATTCTGTGCTCCAGTAAAAGATACAGCAATGTTCACAAGCATGCACCTAGTAATTAATCAACAAAGGGTTAATTATTAGCATGCCTCACAGTATTTTCATGTACCTTTTGTTTCATTTTATTTGCATTACAATCAGGTGCAAGGACAGATGTTGTAAGGGCCAGAAGTGACACTAATCCTGGGCTTCTTCCACAATTGCCCCTGGTATCCGTGGTTATCTCAGGGCTGTCTGGCTCTTTATTCTCTCAGCTATTTTTTTGCACGTGAAAACTTTGCAATATTCATTAGCATGCTGCATCATTTTACACATGAAAATGCTGAAGACAAGACCTAAGATGTGCATTACTGGCTATATGCACAGCGTAATTAACATGTACATGATCTGTATGCAAATCATGTTGTTGGAAATAGCGACTATTAGCATAACAAGCTTTTATTATTTATTGAGATGCAACTCGAGCAGGCATCCTGCTGGGGTCTGACATCCTCCGCCGAAACAGCACCATCTTTTCTATCTTCGTTTACACATTCTTCTCTCTTCTTGCTGATTAGCAGCACGGAAAACAGGGAGACTCCCTTCTGTGCCTTTGTTTCGCGGGGGAAGTCTTGTGTGTTTAATTGCCCTGGAGCATCTGATGCAGTTCAAAGCTCTGCGGAGCCTCTCCCCAGTGCGCGCTCCCCGCCCGCCCCAGCAGCTGAACCGCAGGCTGCCCAAACCATGCCAGTGACTTCACCTACTTTATCTCTCTAATTCTGAACTGATAACAAGTTTAAAGCAGCTAGGCTTCTTTCTATCCTATTTTCTTTTCTTTTCTTTTTTTTTTTAAGGAATAAATTGTGAGAAAACAAAAGCTCCACTGTGCAAAGTCATAAACCTTTCCCATGTCATGCCTATCCCTCCTATCCTACTTCAGAAGAATTTAACCTCTTAATCGTTCCAGCCATGAAATGTAACAGAAAAATACAATTTTAGTATTTTTCAGCAGGTGAGCAAGGCTTGCTTGCTCGATCAGTTCATCAGCCCTGCCTGCTGAGAGCTCTGGATCACTGATGCTGGCTCCGCTTCCCTGTTCCACTCCCCACCCTGCAGAAGTCCTGTGGTCTCACAGTCTCTGCAGGTCTCCTTAACCTTTCCTAGCATTTCTTTAAGAGTAAAAACTTGCAGAAATGCTCCTTGCCCAGTAATCCCTTCCCCAGCCCTGCTGCGTTTTACGGTGCATGTTTGTTCTCTCAGAGGCTACACCCACTGCTTCAGAGATGGCTGGGTTACAGGAATGAACTAATTAACAGGGGGAATGAGTTCAATTATTTATCACTTTACCAAAACTGAGCTGTTTGGCCTGAAATTTTCCAAGCTGCGTGCCAACCTAAGAATGGACTTTGGTCTCGGGTTAACAACAGCACAACAATTCCTGGGTATCATTAGAAAATAAGGCACAATAGTAAAATACAATACAATTTTACAGTTTTACTATAGTAAACTAGTGAGTTGTATTGGTCTTCCCTGAGAAACCTTGTCTGGCAATATAAAATGTTATTTGGTTATGGAGGGCCCTGCAGAACAGACAGGGTAAGCCATGAAGGGGAGACGAGAATTTATGTGAAGAATAACTGGAAAAAACAAAAGGAAAGGGAAAAATTTAGATGGTAAGTCTGGATCCAAAGGTTGGGCCCTGCTGGTGGTGGTGGATCACTGCTCTACAGTGATGGCTGTGATTCAGGGAACCAGCACAGAACCATACAACAGACTGGGTTGGAAGGAACCTTAAAGATCATCCAGTTCCAACCCTCCTGCCATGGGCAGGGACCCCTTCCCCCAGACCAGGTTGCTCAGAGCCCCATCCAGCCTGGCCTTGGACACTTCCAAGGATGGGGCAGCCACAGCTTCTGCAGGCAACCTGTGCCAGGGCCTCCCCACCACCTTCCTTCATAGGGAAGAATTCCTACCAAATATACCACCAAAACCCACCCTGTCAGTGTGAAGCCATTCCCCCTTGTCCTGTCACTCCAGGCCCTCGTTCAAAGTCCCTCACTTGTGCCTTTAGGCACTGGAAGGGGCCCTAAGTCTTCCCTGGACCTTCTTTTCTCCAGGTTGAACAACCACAACTCTCTCAGTCTGTCTCCATCAGAGACACCTTTACACCACAGTGGTGGTACAAAAGCAACTGAGAAGCAGTGACTGGAATCCTGTCAGAAATTTATTTTGTTAAGAAGAGGCTTTAAGGCTTTCTCCCCTCCTCTACTTTGGTAAGCTTTAGCAAAAAGTCTCCAACTACCAGTCCCGCTACCGCTACAGGAAACATCTCTGCTTTAGAGACATTTGGACTTTTTTTATTAAATATCCTGTTGGTTTATAAAAAAATGTAACTTCACAACACTAAGACAACTCCCTTGGACCCCTTGCTAATTTTCATAGTTAAATCAGTTGGGGGAGATGTGGGAGTTCAAGGACTTCAACCTTAATTCTTCCCATCCCACTTCCTCTCCTGAAGCTCCACAATAGTCAAGAGACCAATCAACACCTTTCAATATCTTATGTTGATATTATTTCCAGCAAATAATTTGGCAGGAGAGACAGGGAGAAATATTCTTACAGAAACAACACAAATGGAGGAAGCCAAAACAGAGATCCTTGCTCCAGTCAGGCACAGCAGCGACCTCAACTAAACTTTGCACATTATGACCTCAATCACTGCATCACTACTCTGCAAGGGGAAAACAAAAACAAAAACCAAACCCTTATTTTCTGTTTTATCCACGTGCAGTAATGAAATGAAAGTAATTCTAAACCAGCCTCTTGTTTCTCTGTCCTATTTCAACATTGACAGAGTGTGGCCATCTAGTTAAGGCTGAGCTGTGAAATGGTGTCTCACTTTGCTATCAGAGACTTCAGCTAGGACTGATAAAGACAGCTCTGTTTCAGTGAATTCCTCTAGAATTAAGGAGTGGTCATTGGATATATTTGTTTAGAGACTTCAATGAACTGAACCGCACAAGGGAAGACAGGATGAAAAGACAAAAGTCAGGAGGTGTATCCTGTCCTCCCGCCTCAATTAAAAAAACAGATTACTAGTTAGCTTAATGTACACATTCATATTTAGCATTTTAACAGGCACACCTAAAAAACTATGAGGAAAGTCCTTGCCTTCAAGATGAATAAAGAAATAAACAAAGATTCATCTGGAAAACCCCTTCTTGGTTATTCCCACCACTTTCCCTACTAATGTGTGACTGTGCTTTGGTTCAAACAGATTTTTAAAGACACAAAGAACAGAGTTCTCAGAGATTAGTTTATAAGAGAGTAACTGCCACAGAGATTTTCCTTCTAAACACTCTGTTTTCCTTCTCTGCCTTGAATCCACGCTACTAAGTTATAGCTACAGTTCACTGCTATTCCTGAAAATGTCCAAAGAAAGTTTTGTTCTCCTCCCATGATCTCACCCAGACTTGCTTAGCCAAGTCATAAGTTACCTTTGGCTCTCAGTTTTTAATTTCTAAAATAATCCCTTGTTCCTAAATGATTTGATAACATACACATTGCCATAAAAAATTCAACCATATCACCACATGTTGCAAGCCCTCTCATTTTAAGGGTGTTAAAACCTAGAGGTGAAATCAGAGTCTGATGTCAATACATATGAGAAAAATGTGCCCAAAGTGGGGAGCGACTTTAAGATTCAAACACAGTTCATGGGCAAAGTTGGGTTGCAGTAATTTGCTGAGGATACAGATAGATGTGATGAAAGCCCATCCCTGACAGCACAACGCATTGTTTGGAAAGAGATGGATGGCTGCATGGGAAAGCAAACTGGTGGCATAGAGAAGATAATGGAGGACAGGTAAAATAACTCACAGAACAGAATGGCTAGAATTGTGGTGGTGGAGAGAGTAACATATGGTATGACTCACAGAAAAGAATGATTATTCTATCAGTCACACGTTTGGCTCATTACAGCTGATGTAAAGTCAGCCCATAACACGGTGTGATATATGAGAACGTTGCTAAAATCGAGATTTGGTCAGAAGCTACTGCAGAAAGGGACCCAAACCCTAAGTCACAGCGTAGAAGACACCTCTGATTCTACCCTCTGGTGCTGGTGTTGGAGGTCAAACTACCAGCACACATTGGCCAAAAGGAATAACAAGCAACTTCTTGTTGCCATACGACATTTTGGCTTTTAACCCCTATTAACAAAGAAACGACTCAGTGGCCAGAGTTAGAAGCCAGCAAAGAATTTCAACAGAAATTAGAGCACAGAATTCACAGCCTGACTTCAATTAGAAATCACAATCTTCTGATCTCAGAAAATTTCTGTCTTCCCTTTGCATGCACATTTAAGACATCAGAAACATGTAAATGCAGATTTCTTTCCACCACCTGATCCACCTCATGAGTCCTTTGGTTCAGAAATGCTCTCAAAGCACAAATGGATACATTCTCTACCTAGGAGTAGACAGAGGATACACAAAGTCCCAAAACACAGGTTAAGTGGAATATATGGCTTTCCTGGGTGAAGGCAACCTCTGTGAACTCTATCTGGCACAGTGTACTCATATTTCTTTCCCATAGGCTCATGTTGGTGATTCTTCCTTCTCCTTTTCCCTTTCATCTTTTTTCATAGAGATACAGAGTTGCCTATAAACACATCTCTAGCTATTTCCTGATATTTCGTTCATCCCTCCTGCATTCAAAACAGTTCCAGTTTTGCAAAGACAACATTATGTTTCAGTCATCCCTGAAAATAAAAATTAAGTCTTTGCATAAAAATGCTAATGAAACATGAAACTATGCATGTGCATATCAGATGGTATCAAATAACATGAATGGTTTCAAAGAAATGTTTAAGGCATTAAGTCATATTATGAAGAGTATTTCTAGCTGCAAGTTTCATAACAAGAATAAATCAACCTTGACAATGAACATGAAAGAGGGAATGAAACCTTTTTGAACACTCAAGGTGGTTTGCTCATTTCCCCCAAACCAAAACGAATTAATTAGTTGATATATATATGAAAATTAACTTAAACTAACAACATAATCAGAAAAGATAAACTTTAAAGTTAAAACTAGATTAAAAAGATAAAAATATTACTTGGGGCTGATGAGAGCACATGGTAACTCCACAGTAGCTGCTGAGCTGAGCCTTTGTAAGTTAAGGAACGATAGAAAAAAAATAACATATAGTTAAAAAGAGCTGACCTCAACCCTTGGACTTTGCTCAGGCACTAATCAGACTTCCAATGTTTAGCATTTACCCTCTGGCTACTTATTGACCACCTATACCTGGACACACACAAACACAGCCTCTAGCAAAGGGGTGGTTACTCTGGCTCCCTGTGCTAACCCTGCACACAGGTTTCACACGTTCCAATCAATGCCACTTACGTCAAATTAATTAGCCTCAAATTGCAGCAATCAGTTTTAATAAAACTGGACGTTTTATTTTTAGTGAGAATATACCAAAAAACTTTGACTAATAAAAACAAATTGCATATGTTCTCAGTAATACTGCTGTAGCAGCACAATGTAGCTCCAAGTGTTTCCACTGAGGAGTGTGCAATTATTTATCCTGGCCAAATGTATATTTAACTGCATATACTTAAGCAACATAAGAACATCATGTGAAAGCCTTAATGCCTGTTTATAAAATAGCAGAGTGTTTTTAAGGCCCATGGAGCTGTGTAACACCAAGCTGTTTTTAAGCCCCAGGATGTTGGAGCTCAGGGCAGAAGATCAGGAGCAAAGTGACCACTTGTTCTGTGGAGCCTCAATGTCACTGTGAATCTTATGAGCTGTCATAAAAAGGTCACAAAGTCACCTTATCATACTGGTGAAAAATCCCTACGTCATGAGGAAGCTGAGGAATTGAGAACAGCAGGATAGCATTTACAGATAAGAAGTGTATGGACCCCAATATGGAATATCTTGTTGGACACCAAGGAATATGAGACATAAGCAGTAGCTCCAAGAATCCTGGGGCAGCAAAAGTACAGTTATGCACTTTTGCCCCTGCAACTCCACTCCCCAACTGGTAAAATGCAGCACAGGAGCTCTATGGAAATGGAATGTCCTTTCATTAGGGACAGTCATTCATTTCACATGGTCCGTAACACTGTCCTCTGCACTTCTGTCTGTGGACATACACGGGGAATGAGACATTCCCTGCTCTATGAAAACTCAGTTATAGTTGCTGGGTAAGGCCTCTGGCAGAGGGGGAAAATAGTGCACCTCTTGTGAAGTGCCATGGAAACAGGGGAAGAACCTGCATTTTATCTGAAGGCATCTTCTGCTTCCACGAGCGCCTTTCTTTGACATCAATCAGCCCAAAAGCATCCTCCTGACTTCATCACCTTCTAAAAACACAGGAGGTACCATTCAGGACAGCTGAAGGAGATGACTGTGAAATACACAGCATTTTAAATACGAGCTCAAAGTTGTGGATACCTTAGAGCTTCTTCTGCTACGCTGCAGATGTGGATATTTATTAGATATACCAGGGTAGTAGTACCATCCAACTACAGACATTTTAGTTAGCTGTCCAATTTAGGAGTCTCATTCCCTTGTATAGACAATGGATTAAAGCATCCAGATATCCTCAATTCCTTGGAGGGGTCTCACTGATGGAAACCCTTCACCCCACCTGCAGTTTTTGAAATCACTTCAGTGATGGGGACAAAACTGAGAATAAATGATGGAATATTCAATAAACTTAATAAAAAGAAAGCGAAGGGAAGGGAAGGGAAGGGAAGGGAAGGGATGTAGGAAAGTAGGACAGAAAGAAAGAAGGAAAGATACTCTAACAAAGCACAGAAAAACATGCAGGAAAACACATGCATTTTTCATTTGGACTCAGAATTTCAATATTTTCCAAACAATACTATTACAGGAAACATTCATCTGCTAATAGAAAGCTTAGATCCTGATTATTAACATTAATATTTCTATTTACATGGAAACAAACACTAATAGAATATTGTTATAATCACAATAGAATACATAGCTGTATAGCAGGAGGAAAAACAAATAAATATTGAAATATACTATAATGGACAACAAAGATGGACAAAGAAAGATCAAAGGGAGAATCTTTAGCTTTTCCTTACTGAGATATTTCCTTACTGAGATTTTCCTTAATGAGATATTCAGTAATAAACACAATATTTTTAAAAATCACCAGTCTAGAAATTTGCTTTACAGCCACAATGAGCTTCCAGGCTCCTCAAACAGCCCCAAAGTGGGATCCTGCTTTGGGAGCCTGACAGCTGTCTGCTATTAGTTTTATCTATTCAATCTCCAAATCCCAAACTCAGAGGTTACTGGTGTAGGTCAGTTGTGAGACTGTGTTGACTCTCTTGCCATTCGACATGGAAAACCAAACTACAAAGTCTGCTCTGTGTCAGCAGGCATTTCACATTCTTCGGTTTGTCATGCAAAGCACAAAGACCCTGATACAGTTCAAAATGGTCTTTGTATCTACAATCTTGTTTACCCTTGGAATACAAGCTTAATTTCCCACATGCCTAAAGTGTTCTGAAAGCCTCTTCATACAACAGAAAAGACAGTGCTAATCTCTGGCAACAGAACCAGAAATAGATGGTTTCAGAAGAGTCTCCACAGCAGCACTGAGATCAACTTTATACTTACACACTTAGAGTGGGGGTGTATGAAAGGAAGCATCTCTACAGGAAAATCTAGTTCTAGTGGTGCACGACCAGGATTTTGCCATTCCTAGATGCAAATTATTCAGCTGCTCAAATGAGGCAGTTTTCTCTGTTTTCACAGAATCAGCACCCACAATTCTGGCAAAGGCAAGGTGCCTTCACCTGTCCCCACACCACTGTGCAGCCTTCCAGGGGAAGTGACAAACTGTTCACATGAGCAAAAGGAAAGTCCTGGGTTTGTTATGATGAGTTGCTCCCTTGAGGGCAGCTCCCAGCCTCCATTAGCTTTGCAGAGAACATCAGCTCCTGGCTTAAACATTTTAATTAGATGCTACAGGAGAGATGTAAATATCCCCTAAAACATAAAGGAATGCAGAACCAGGATCACAGCTACAAAAGCGAGGGGCATGACACCAGGGGAAAGGTTTCAACAAGAAATGCAGCTCCTAAAGCCTAGGTCCACACTATCTCTTACATATGTTTACATCTAATCAAAACAGGCAATTCTGAAGAGGATTAGAACTAGAGTGATAACCAAGCACATAAAGATTGCCCAATCTACTGACTTTGGAGGCAAGAGCTTGCAGCTGCTGGGTGTTTCGTTTGGTTGGTTAGTTTTTAGTACTGAGTGGTAGAATTGCACCTTCTCATATGAAGAAATTCTTGAAAAAAGCTAAGAACTGCTCTCAGCTGCCTCGTCAGACTGTGGAGCTACTAAACCAGGTACTAGAGAACAGCTGAATACCCGATTAAAGAAGAATAGGATAATTCTTGACTTCTTGAATACACATAGGTCCTAATTGCAGTAAAATCTGCCTTTTTTTTGCGGCCATGAATACATGGACAAGGAGTTATCCCATGGAAAACCAAGTTTAATTTTACAAAAAGTCAATTAACCAATAAGCACAAAACTGCTTTAGCAGCCAGCCACCCCAGGTCAATCACACATCTGCTACTGTAACATGATATGGTAATTTGGAGCCGGGGTAGAAATTTTTACACAAATACAATCTCTGCTGAAAAATTATCTATTCCCTTAAGTGATCCCCTCCCCAAAACTCTCTGCAGCCGTCAAACAATGCAGCTCTCAACCTCACTAAGGTGATAGCTGGAATCACACTCTTAGCTGCCATCATGCAATGAGTTAGGTTAGGCCAAGCCTGAGAAACAAACACAACTTTCCAACCTATGTCCATTCCATCATGCCTCTCTAAATTGAATTGACACTATCACCAAATCCTACATAGGTACTGCCCAGAATACTTCGTCTACTGTACTGTATGTACAGCCAAAAAAGTGTGCGTGTAAAAAAGAAAAAAAAAAGTAAGAACAATATTACTGTGTCTGCTGAACAAATTCACACAAAGTCACGAAGCTGAGAAGAACCTGGGTAATCCAGGGGGTCATTTCTGACCTCCTCCTTGTCATCTTCAAGGGAGCTCTATAAAGCATCTTCAGAACATCAAAAAACATACTAGAGTATGAAAATAGTAACTGTGGTGAATTTTAAAAACCAAAGCTTCAAAGAAGAGACAGCCCTTACAGCCTGTAATGATCTGCTCCCTCTCCCCAGTTCACCCCTCCATGTTACACAGGTGATATATCCTGCACCTCTCCCTTTCCTGCAGCACGCAAACATCAGATCATGGCTTTCCTTGCTACATCTTCCTTTGCTTTGTAGGGATTGTTTGTCTTTAAGAGTTAGATTTAGAGCAACTGCTCTTCAACTCATGTTAAGCCATGAAAATTCTTGCTGCTGTTTTAGACCTGAAGAAAAGCTGACAGGAAGTTTTTCATCTTCAGACCACTGAAACAGATCTGTCCACTGACACTGCTTCCCTTGACTAACCCTTGCCATGTTTGTGTGTAGAGTGTCCTATTTTCCCTTTCGGTAATGCTCATTTCAGCCCCCAGGTATAGCTACTATACCTTTGTTTTCAACTACTGTTTGTTGCTTAACTTTGCAATTACTTTATGTAACCTAAACCACTTTGGATTACAGCGTGTGAAAAGATTCCTTGGAAAACAGAAGTATATGGTATTGTGATTCTAATCAGGAGATCCCAAGGCCATAAACCTCAAAGAATCTTTGCAATGTGAATTTCCCCTACTTCTGAGAGTCAGTTTTCAAGATAAATGTGGGATCTTTCAAAGACAGAGAGATGGATATCTACAGGTACTAAGGTACAACCTGCATATTTAGAAGCAGTAGTACTTTTTTCTAATTTAGTGATAAAATCCAAACAGATGGTCAATCAGGGCAGATGATCTGTTAGGCATGAATCATTTCACCAGTCCTGTGACTTTGCAGTTAAGCAACTCTAGATGGGCATATCTACACAAATTGCAGTGACTCACAGCACAGGCACTGTGAGCAATGAATGCTCAAAACCGCTTTTTATCTTTATTATCCCAAAACAATTTAGAGAGTTTAAGATTTTATTTTTTTTTTAGAAAATTATGCCTATTTAATATACAGGAGCCTTATACAGGGGTGTTCTGCTGTCTCAGCAAGGAAAAGAAATGGGAAAAGTAGAATTTATAAATTATCTGAATCATCACAACTAAATGCAAGTGCAACTGCCAGGACTTTCAGGAGGTGAAGGAACTGTGAACTGATGGCATGAAAGCTTCCAGATAGAGTGGAAATAGTGTGGCAGCAACTTCCTCAGCTGACATCTCCTGAGGTCTGTAGAGGACTTCAATGGATGTAGTTACTCCTCCTGACAGAAAAGATATCCTCCCTCTGCAAACTCATTCACATAAAACACCAGAGGAATCTCCCTGCAAGTTCCTTTCCAGTGAAATTGCATGAACACTTATGTCAGCACTCCTGAGAGAGCACTGCAGGACAGGGAGATGCTGTGGGGGAAGGAGAGGATGGGAATTCCACTGCCAATAAAAGGCAGGAACATCTATTTCTGTGTATTATGACAACAGTTGGGTCCATCTGAAATTTAAGATAGAACCCAGTCATGTTTTAACAACTTAAGACAAAGACTATCCAGTCTTCTGTCTATAGGTATCTATTCCAGAACCATTTTCTTTGTTTTCCCCCTTTTCTTATGAATTGTGCATGAAAAAAAAAA
>VZRN01005892.1:538649-660928 GCA_013397935.1 Dasyornis broadbenti | reverse complement strand
AAATTATGTAAGAAAAAAAAAAAGGGAAAAAAAAAAAAAAGAAAAAAAAAAGAATTGCTAAAGGTATTTTCATTAGATAAAAGATCTCTGGATATTAGAAGATGAAACTTCACCAATGTTGTTTCGCAAGGAATGCCACACTTCTTTCTATTAAACTGCAAAAATAACATAAAGTCCATCTGTCATAAGGAACTGAAAAAATCTTCTATCTCAAAACTGTTCTCTTTACTGCTAAAGCAGTAAAACTCCAGAAATGATAAGCTGGGGAGTGATGGGGTAGTTCTGCTACACCTTCATTTACCTTTAGCTTCACTGTCTCAATTCAAAAGAAAAACTGAAACCACAGTCAGGACTTAAAGCTGTCTTATCCTACCATAAAACTACAAAAAGAATTTATTAACAAAAATTTCCTCTTTCTTTTCCTTATATTATAAAATGTTCCATTGTCTACAATAAAGCAGCACTGAACAAAAAAAAAAAAAAAAATTGACGCAGCTTAAAGGAAATTTGATGCAGCTTCTTAAGCAAAACCCATCAGCACCATGACTGTAATTCTGTTTTCAGTGGAATCTGCCTCCTCCCAAAAGCAGTAACATCTTCTCTTCCCACTCTTCAAAACAGGCCAGTATTTCCCCCAACTTGCTTCAGCTTGCTTTTCAGCCCTTCTGAAGTGTGATCCAAGTTCTCCCAATTATGAAGGCAATCCAAGAATCTCCCTCCATCACCAAGAACTAACCCATCTTTGTAGTAATCTCAACACTGTAGCAGAAGTCAAGAAATTAAGTTGCAGTTAGTGAATTTAAACATACTCCAGACAAGAGGGTTTACTCCACAAATGTGAAGTACTGTCTACTACCTGAGCCAAGAGACACATAAATAACCTTAATCTGTTTTTATGAAATGCAAAAGAACAGCAGAATACTACTTTTCAGCTATTTTTGAAAGCTATAATTTTTCCCATTTGTACTGCACTCAATGACATTCTTACTAATAGCAAAGTATGTGTGCTCTGCATGGAATGTCCTCTGGCTTTCTGCTCAGCTCCTGCTTCACTTCCAATTCCTCTTTCCTGTTCACCTCCTTTCCTGTCCACAGCCTCTTCTGCGATTACCCAAAAATCTTTCCAAAAGCAGGAAATACTTCTAAAATGCTACTGACTGCCAGGAAGCAGCTTCAGTCACAAATCTGTCTAAGAGTTAATCTGAATGTGGACTTGTTTTTAACCAAGAGTGTCACAAGATTGTGACTGTAGTCATCAGATGTGATCAGGATACAGGCACACTCTTGAAGAGCAAGCTCAGCCCCTGTTTTTACTGTTTTACCTACAGTCCACCAATGCTGGAGCTGCTGGAAGCATCAAGACAACACAATGCACTGTTTGACAAGACATTACAGTACGAAGCTGGGAAGACCTTTCCATGCCTTTATGCAAAGCCAGGTGATTCATGCAACCTCAAATAAAACTGTAAAAGGGAAACAATCCAAGCTAATCATGCTCAGAGGTAGTTATTTAAGCACTTTATCACTATTTAAAAAAAAGACATTTCCCTAATAGAATTAAGATTATTCTTGACAAACTCACATTCAGTCTCCTGTCCCAATCACAAGAATGTGATAAACCAGCACAGGTCTGAATTATCTCCTCTAAATAACAGCTTATATAGGTCAGCAACTACAGAAAGATTCATTCAAATTTAACTTATCTATATGTATTACAAATGCAAGTTATAGATATGAAGGCAAGGGCAAAATTCAGTCCCAGATTGAGCAGCTGCGCCTGACAATGTGAAATCAACTTAAATAACCAGGTGGCACACACCAAGCCCATATATATATAGAACAGACAAAACAACAGGAGATCCATTTCCAACCTTGAAAAAAAAAAAAATCACAAACTAAATTTAAAAAGTAATAAAAAACTAAATAAAAAGGTAGTTTAATGCCTTTTTTGATTTAAAATGCCTTTGTTCTGGGCAAACACAATTGTCTTTAAGTCAAAAAGTAAGCTCAGCTGTGCTGTGCAATGATTCCATTAACCTTGCAATCAGACCTTAAATTCAATTCCCTTGGCTGGAGTTCCCTGCTGCATGGGAAAATGTACTTTATAAGGTCTGTGCTATACCTTACCAGAGCCAATGAGTAAAAGCCTCATAACTAAACTTCTACAATTAATAACACAAGAAACTAAACAAGCAAGCATATTGCAAAAATTCCTCTGATAACTTTTTAATGATTAACCTCATGCTCACAGGTTCACAGTCTTTCACCCTTGTTTTCCCATGCATTCAATTAACATCTGCTTTGAACAAGTTAAATATAATCTTAATATGTTTTCTGCATGTACCAATAAAGCAACTCAGCAGTCTTGCTCACTGCCTCCACTCACAGAGTGCAGAAAGCAATTAATTACTGCACAGTGTTATTCAACTCCTTTTCCTTACGCTCATTTTCACCCTGGAAAACTGCTGCTCAAACTAAGATCAGTTTTTTGTTTAAACTGCACATCATGGTCACCCAGCAAGCAAAGAGGATCTATTTTTAAATCACTGCCCTGTTATCAGAAACCTCTCATCTCCTGAATATGGTATTGTATTCTAAATAGAAAAAACTAAATCAAAGCAACGCATCATAATATCACCAGCTCTGGGACCAAGGGTAATTTCTCTGCCATGCAGAGTCTTTGTTGTGTGTGAAGTCTGTTCCCTCCACGTGAACCGAAAGGATGATTTTCAAAGCTGAAACAACTGACAACCTAGGGATTGCATTTCAGTGGGTCACAGCCCCATTCTAGGTGGAATATATTTAAACACACAAATAATCCCTCTTGTCAAAAGTTCCTAATTGGTGCCTGATGTGTGGTGTCTTCAGGGAAGGAGCTCAGCAAACAAGAAGTGTTGCAAGCACAGGAAATATTGGATGGGGGATGGAACCAACGACAAGAACACATCACTGGCTCTCCAAAAGTTGTTACTTGAACAATAATATACTTTCTCTTAGGCCAGTGCTGCATTTAAACAAATGCTTCTGCTCCTGTGGCAATGCTCAGAAGCCACAGCAGCAGAAGAGGGTGACACTTGATTCGTGTCCAGCTGCATCACAAGGTGGAAACGCCTTCACCCACAGGACGAGCAGCGAGTGCTGGCTGGGTTTCAAGCTGCAAATTTCAGAGAGAGATACACGAGCTCCTGGAAAAATCCAGGCATATTTTACAACTGGCAAGCATATGTTGACCTGTAATTCAAACTGAGCTGGGATTCTCTGAGAGGTTTTAGTTCTTTTGTTTAGGTTTGACATCCTACTCTTTGCTCATATCACGAGGACGCCAAAGCAGATTTAGTTCTAAATCTCGGCAGATTTAGATTTAGTTTGCTTAGAAAACAAGGCTAGATTCTCCATCACTTGTATTTCCTTGGTAATACATGCACCACTATGAAGAAAGCATCAGTCATGTCAAGCTCACTCAAGCGCATTATGTACTGGGGAATACTTATCAATAACAAAAAGTGAAAAAACTTTCAGTTCAAAAATGGGTTTGAACCTGTACCTCAAAATTCATGTTTTATACTTAGAGGCCCCTCATGGAAGTAAAAGGATATGGGTCATTTACTACACCAACAGTAACAGTGATCAGGCTTTGGAAGGGAAAGAAGCAGCTATATGCTGACCTCATTACAAGCAACAATATTTAACCCATTTATCTTAACTTTAACAGGCTATTTCACTGGGTTCCTTTATGACTGCACTCCCATAAATTATGGATTTCCAGTTCCCTAGTTCTTGATACTTGGCCCTGGCTGTTCACACTGAATCACTGGACTTGGGAGAATCAGCAGACAGGAGAAGAGTCTTCAATCTTTTCTACTTCAAACTAGTTAAATAAAAGCTTTACATTTTCTTTTGTTGCCTCCCATCCACAGAAACGCAGCCGAGATTCCAGCAGAAGCCATCAGGAGACGTAAAACCAGCATTTCTCCTGACACCTCCGTGAGCACACAACCTAGAGCACCCTGGAAAAATTTCTGTCCATGCTTTCAGAACCCGAATTGCCCAGGGTGCTTGGTCCCTTACCTGTCGGCGTCGCCGAGCCCCAGGGCCGTGTTGCGCTGCAGCGTCTCCCGCACGGTGGCCATGCCGTCGGGCAGCCGGTTCAGCCGCCGCGTGTACAGCCCCAGCCCGCCGTCTGTCAGGTACCTGCACACACCACAACAAAATGCCATGGTCAGGAAAAACAGAAGAAATTCATATTTTATCTTAGTATTTTCTGTGTTGTATGTGGTGATTTCTCTGCTTTTAAATCAAGGGTATTATATGGAATTAGGAGCAAGGAAAACTTCATTCCTGACTAGATCGGAGGTATCTTCTGCCTCTCATCATTCTCCATTACACCTTGTGCTTTCTCTCATCACCCAGAATTGAATTTCAACATAAATGTGATAAAGGATACTTAAAGAAAACTTAACTTTCATTAAGGATGCCTATATAGAAGTAATTTAGTGTTTGTGAATACTATCATTAAAGATCCTTTCTTGCCCAAAAAATACATGGTTTATACTGCCCTGAATTTTTCTGCATAGGCTAAAACACAGTCTCAAAATCTCAAACCTTTTACAAGCTAGCTGCAAAAATCACATTGAATTCATCCCTAGATTTTGTCCATAAACAATGAACATTAAGCATTCCACAACTTACAGAAATCATCATGAATGAAAAGTTTTTTGCAACCTTGTTTTGGCTCCTACATTCAACTCTGGCTGCAACTGCGACCTTGAGACACCTGCATTTAAAAATTACTATTTACTGTTACTATTCTTAGGCATTAAGAAGTGCCAGGTGCCCACATGACACTTCATAAATTGCTAAGATAGCACATTTCTTACTTTCTGGTTTAGACGAATGAAAAATTAATCTTAAATGGAACAGAGATGACACATGGTGGGCAACGGCATGGCGTGAGCCCTGTGTTACCACCACATAGGTCTACATGAGCAGCACTGACAGCTGAGTAAACACACCATGAAGATTTTCACACACCTGAGACTGAAGTAACTCCAACAACTCCAGCACTACGGTTGCTGTTTCCAGCGCACTGCTGGACACGTAACATACCCTGCTGAGTCAGGAGCTGACAGCATTGGATTTCCTCAATCCTTTAGACACTCTTAGCAAATCAACATCAGACCACAGAATAGTATCCAGATACTCAGGATACCCTCATCCCCACGGCGAGAAAGGAGAGATGCTCTGATGCTCCGAGCTGCAGCCAGAGATCTCACTGTCCACATGTGCTGTACCCAAGTCAGATTTGATTACTACATTTATAAAAACGGGATGGTGAAGAATTGGGAAGCCTTGCCCAATCTGCTGATTAGTACTGCAGTTCAATGTATAAATCTGTACAGGGCCATCCCAGGAGCAACCCAGGAGTCTCTGTGGAGTCTAACAAAGAGGTTGCCAAGCCCATCAAGTCCGACACAGGAGTATTCCCCATTCAGCAGGTCTGTGGGGATTCTCCAAACTCATAAACAAAGACGAGGAGCAGCTGCACTGTAACACGTGGAATTCACCTTAGGTCTGGCATCCCAGCTTGTGTTTGACAGTTTATAAATATTTTGTCGTGGAAGAATATTCTTTTCCTTAAGCTACTAAAATAAAGGGGAAGAAGAGAAAAGTGGAGCTCAAGACCATATTGTTATACAAACATGCAAAGAGTATTTTGCAGAAACATCTAATGTACATACACTAATTGATTTACTGCAGCTACTTGTCTGCACATGAAACAAGTTTCTGTATGAATACTCGTTGCACATGGGCTGGAAAATGCAGCTTTTGGCTTTGCTGTCAGATTTCTGGCATATTGGTCCTTTGATAAAAAAGATCTATCTACAGCTGAAATCGAATGTTTTTCATACCTATTACTCAGATTATGTGAAAATAAATATAGTACTCTTAAGAGTTAGCCATGCTGAAATCAATGCCTTTTCACCAGCATCAGGGCATTTTATCTTTGCCACAGAAGCTCAGCAAGCTAAAAGATTAGAATAACATGGCAGTAGAATCAGACTAAGCCAGATTTGCATTGGTTTCATGCACCGATAAATCTTACATGAGCCAACAGAAGCTGGGTGCCTTTGGCAGCTTTGAGAACTGGATCACACTTTTCTAACCAAGTCCATCTGAAAAAGCACAGCTATAAATGACGACTTTCCCCAACTCCCCATACCAACAGGACAAGTTTCTTACATGCCAGAACAACACAGGTAAGGCTTTTGTATTTTGAAATAGGTTTGCGTAATCACAGTTTGAAAGCTTTACATCTTATTTTTATTTCACGCAATATCCTCTACCCAGGAATATTTAATTCGGAAAAGATGCCAAAACCAATGATGCCTGAAGTCCTGCATGCAACAGCAAGGTGAAGAAGAAGGAGAGGTACTAGCTTCTAAAGTCTGCGGAGAAAAACACATTTAAAAGAAATGAAAAAAACTCCCACTCTTCACTAGCCATTGGTTAGTCCAGAGGAAGATTAAAAGTTATTGGTGCCACAAACCTCCAGCCATTGCTTTCTTTTCCTTCCTCTCCACCCCCTCAAACTTAAAATTGTCTTGGCTCTAAGAAACTGTCTTGCCCTGATGAATACATTATTATTGCTACAGATTTTAACTTTATTAGAAAGAAGAATATAATGAAGGCACATTTTTCTAAAGAAAATCTTCCAATATTTTACTCGGGGGGGAAACAAGACCATGAAATATTATCCCGCACATAACTGTAAAAGTATTCAAAGTTATTGGAATTTATTGTCTTATCACAGCCACACAATACGGAACCCAAGAGTACTGGCTTCTCCTCTATAATGACAGATTGCAGTCCAAACAAGTGTACTACGCTTAAGTGCAATTTATCTGACTTTTCATATTAAAAATCATTATAAATTTGCACTATAAGCCTTGCTAGCTTCACGACTCCTAAGAACTCTGCAAGTATATTCAGTGTAAAAAACCCCAGGAGTTAGAAGTATTTTTTTTACCTGCCCCAAAATAGGAAAAAGTTTAAACACATGATCTGGGGAAAAGCATAGTATCCAGACTCTGACTTTTACAGAGATAGGTAAATTCTACAAAAAATTTAATCTCACAGATGCTTTATGAATGGTACCAACAGCCAGAGGGGAATGACTGCATTTAAAGATGAATATAATAATATTCAGTGAACAGACAATGAGACTGGGATGATGTTGGTTAAAAGGAGTTTCTAATCTTTTCAGGAATTAATGTACAAATACTCATCGCTGTGGTTTCACTCTTCATCAGCAGAGAAAAAAAGTTAACCAAACTTCTGTCAATATGAAAAGACTCAGGTTAAACAAGAGCGGTATTGTGCACTTCTAACACACAGTTAGGACTTACAGCCCACTTTCTAGGTGACACTTTTTTCCTATTAGAAAGTGGCTCCCTGCCCTGCAATACAGGCATAAAGTAATTTGCTTTGGACAACCTGGACCTTTAAATTTCTCTTTTCTTTAGCCAGATACACCCTTTCTGTGCCTCTGAAATTTTGAGTGCTGTAACAAGCCTTTCCAAGTGTAATATTTTTAGGGTATTTCTGATGCTGAAGTGATTAATTCCCTTTTCCTGAAAGGTACACTGAGGAAAACAGGAATGGCTTGTGCCAGGGATCAGCAAAATCCAGTGGTCTGAATCACTTGACTTCTTGTCTGCACTCCCTACTTACTGACAGATACAGCCAGCCAAGAGCACACTTACTTTTATGGTCTGACAACTCTACCACTTCATATATATTCATTTCACTCCTTAATGCATGAATATGAATTTTCCAAGTTTGAAAATAGATAGCCAACGGACAGGCATTCCTTCCTTAAGGATTAGGAAGAGAAGGAGCAGCAAGTAAGCCAGCAGCACACAACAGACTGGGCAAGCCTACACTGACCTGCTCTGGATCCTGTAGCTCCATAATCCCAATCCCAATCCCATAAGAAGAGAGCAGCAATGTGCCCCAAGCAGGACCCGACTCTGGCAGGTCAGGTGCTCCTGCCTTCTTCTCGGTGCTTTGGTTTACAGGCTCGTGTGGAAATTACTGCCCAGGTGTCTCCTGAAAGAACACTTGCCTAGCAATCCAAGTACTTGAAACTTTAGGGAACAAAAAGTTCATTGGAATTACAGTTTTTGGATTATTCCACATATCAGTGTCTGCTTTGACAGGCGGAAGTGTTCTCTTATTGATGTAGCAGTAACACTGTCATCCCTAACTCCTTCCTTTAAGTCTCTATTTTCACTAGGCTTCATCTGTCTCGTCATTACAGTCAGTTAAACAAGATCAAGAGGCTTAACGAGCTCGGAGTATCAAAGAACAACTCTAACTTTGCCAGTCACTAAAAACCCACAGCAGAGAATTCCCCAGTGCTGTTTCTGAAATATGTTGAATGGGATCAAAACCACCCTGTTATTGCAACTAGGAATATGTCCTAAATCTGACTTAAAAGGAAATGCTACCCTAACAGCTAGATGATGACAACTCCAAATTTCTCAGTTTAGTCTGAATTTGATCTGCATTTTTCATCGTAATACTGGCATTGGACCATATGGTCTTTTCCCGTGTTTATATTCCCCAAAGTCTTTCCAACCACTATTCTTGCCTGACTTGAATCAGTACTTGATCTCTCTGACCAAAGGGTTGGATGCAGACCCTGTCCACAAGCCTGTGGCTGGTTTAAACTCCATTACTGACCCCTGTGAATTTCAACAAAAACATTCAGAACAGGATTAGGTCCTGAGCTTTCAGGTTGGGACTCCTAATGCAATGCCCAAATTCCTAGTATTAGACCAAATAATACGTTTCAGGTTCATAGAAGCACAAACCTATTGCTCAATTCATAAAATTTAATTTGTATTTAAGACAGTCTATAATTTATAAATTAATAGACTTTTACTAATAATCACTAACTATTTACAATTAACAAACTAATGAATGAACTATGAATTGTTTTGCAGAAGCTCAACCCAAACACGGAGTAAATCCTGAACAAATTACTTGCAGACTCAAAAATCCCAATTACTGCTGGAAAGGAGGAGATACCTGTTCCACTAACAGGTAAGACAGGAAAAATGAGATTATGCAAAATTTAGTAAGTATGTATTAGTTTCATAGTTTATTAGGAGAAACCTCTCACGTGTAAATCACCAACAGCATGAATGGTGCTGCTTACTAATATTGTTCAAACCAGTCAGGAAGCAAAACAAGTTCATCCCATTAACTGCTTAATGCTCAGACCTTTTTCCAGGGAAAAAATCACGAAATCTGCAGAAGTAAGTGGCTTTTGTGAAATCAATAGTTTTTTATCTGGAGATATATTAAGGCTGCCTGGCACAGAAATCCTTCAGCAGCCATCAGAAAACAATTCCCGGGCACTGCTGTCCGAGGCTACATTTTTTTCTGTGTCTTCTCAACTTCAAGCAGTCTGCTGGCAAGGAATTCCAAAGACAGTGTAGCCTGTAAGGGAATTGAGTGGCTGCTGCTCCTACATGTCCCCATAGCCAGAACAATTGATTGAACTTTTGAAGAAATCAGTTTCCTGTGGAATGAGCAGCCTTAGATATTCGTAGTCAAAGAGAAGCTGTCAATATATAAAAGAGTATTAGACTGAAAGGCAGTGTCTCTCACGTGGCTGCAACCCATTCCTGTTCCAGAGGAGAGTCCCCAGTGTGGGATCCTCTTTCCAACAGTCACTCCATCTGTTAAAGGGCACCTGAACCTCAAATTCACCTTCACCTCAAGGAGGAGGCTTGCTCCACCATTGCTTTTAAAACTTTTTAGAATCTAGTCAGCCCAGACAGACTGGGCTGGAGTCAGACTAGAAAACACCCAAGAGGTCAATCCTTTCAGGTGTGCAAGCATCACTCTGGACCCCAGGGAAAGATGGGTGGAAACTCATTACTGATAAGAGGACAAAGCCAGCTGAAGGCCCACAGAATCAATCAGTTGTTCAACGGGGCTTTGCACATGCCAATTTTGATTTAAATGCCTAAATTCCTCCTCAGAGTCCATTTCAATGAAAATCATAGAACTAAGCTATAGAATAAGCGATCCATTTTTCACCATCCTCTTTAATTCTGTTCAGGAGAGGAATGACCTGTGACCAAACAGGATTAAGGAGGGAGAGCTGTTTCTCCAGAGGTTCTCAGCAGCAGAGGAAGAGTAACTCCACGATGGCTTTGGATTATTCCCTCATGCTCACCCTTTTCCTACAGATGATCCACATGGACACAGTGTGAATGGCTGCATCCCCCTCTACTGGCTAGCCCCGGACTGGAACCCTATTTTGTTCTTTAGAAGCCATCCCTTCACTCAAATCACAACAATCTGCTGGCACTGGTGCAGCAGTTCAAACACTGCTGAGGTGTTTATTACAGAAAGAAGCCCCAAGTGGGATAACTGCTATTAAATGGTATTTTGGTTACTGCTAACAGTAGGTCAGTGTGTACAAGTAAGCAAAAATACAAAACAACACAACTATTGAATTCATTTTATTAACACTACATATGGCCTAACGTGGCTTTTTTTACCATTATATTGAAAAAGAAAGCTGATGTCTAAGGTTATAACTCATAGGCCTATGTTGTCTTCCTATGCTGAATCATACACTGCAAGAAAGGTTCTATCAGAGATGTCATCTGAGATATCATTTGTTATAAGTGATTAAACACTGTCTTATTGATGAAGCTGACACAAGAACTACTCCACAACTGAGTGCATTATTTAAGAATATTTAAAACAATATACAACATTAATAATATTGAAAATGCTTGTGCAACATCCTACTCATGCCTGCTGCAAAGAACTCTAAGTACAGTTCCTGGAATAAGAATAATATCTTATTTTAAACCCTGCCATAACTTTTTCTTTTCATTCTTACAGCACCATGATGTCTATGACTTTAAACCCAAACTCAGTTTCAACCTTTTTTTCTACAAAGTCAGAAGTCAAGGTTTCCTTACCCCTTTTCATGAAAGTCAAACTTCTGAGTTTGCTTGCCCAACTCCTTCATTATTTGTGTGAATTATCCGTTTACCATACATAGATACTATTCTACAATGTTGAAAAGATCACAATGAAGAAGTAGTCAGCCCTAGCAAGATGAAAAGCAGTTCAAATAAACACTCTGCTCCAACACAGAAGAAAAATAAAATAAACCTCCTAATGAGTCTTAGTCATGTTGAAGTGTTAGAGCCATAAAAGGAATGCAGTTTTACCCATCCACTGTATTTAGATGAAACCTTATCACTAAAACCGTATCATTTAAAGAGCAGTGTCCAGTAAATGACTAACACACTGTAACTCAGAGTGCACAGAAAAAACACAGTGGTAATAACTATGGAAAGAAATAGGTCAGAAAAGCCTATCCAGAGAGCATTGAATCAATGCACAGGGCACACACGTTCTCACTCAGCCCAGGATTGGCTCAGCCACTCCTCATTTCCAGTCAGCCATCAGTTACCTGGAGCGGCAACCACTCCCGCTGCAGACAGCTTAGAAGGAAAGGGTTTGTCTCACCTACTGTTACCAATAACAAATTCACACTAGCAGCAAACTGCAGAGTCCTCCTCCTCCTTCTGTGAAACCTCAGCCCAAGTGAAGGTCTGTTATACCACGTATGACCCTGACATCTGAAGAACATACGTCACTGTCTGACTGGTAAGTAGCACAAAACCAAGAAACTGAGCTGCAAGAATCCTACAAGTATCAACTACATTTCAATATTTAGTGAAATCAGTCCTCAATTTCAGCTCTTTTTGCCTCCCAACAGATGTAACTCCTAAATGTAAGCTTCCTTCAGAACTCTATTTCAGTGATGGGTTTGGTCCATGAAGGGCACAGTGCTTTCTGGGTGAGTTTGACAGACCTGAGCTCAATTCCCCAGTCCGGAGTGGCCAGTTCTCCCTTTTATCATCCTTCATTCACATTCCAAATTCAACTGCGGCCAGTGCTTGTAAAAAGATCTCCAGAGAGCATAAAGGTTTGAATAAACAAGAAGGAATCTTAAACCCATGAGGATTGTGCACACAAACACATTAAGAGGTTGTGGAAATAGAGATGTGGAATGGGAATATATCATCACCAAATCATCAAATATGGGGAGATTGATAAAATAGTACAATGAACAACTACTGCACCACCCATGGGAGGCAGCTGCATGGAGAATTTTACCACAGTGCCCTTTTGGGCATTGCTGGGACACACACAGCTGGAACAGCCACGCTTCTGCAAAAAATTATTTTGACAAAGGTGTGTTTGCAACTCAAAGCCATTTCCTGAGAAAACTTGTGACCAGCACTAATCAGTATATCCACACTGTTAATTCTGCATAGAAAGCTGCACACTTAAGGTAATGAAAACAGGGACAGAGGATTAATTAAATGAAAAGAAAATAATTATAAAAGGCTTTTTTTTTTTTCTTGACCAAGAGCTCTGTTGCTTCATTCCAATAAGAGATAAAAAGGAAATTAACTCTACATCTCATTAGAGAGAACTGGGGCTAGGGAAACAAAAAAAAATGTAGGAATGTGTATGTTAGTAGCCAGAGGGAGACTGAAGGAGACAAAGCCTTCTGAACAAACCCAAAAAATCCATGAGAATTAACATCTCTACCTGTGACAACTTTTGGGGTAGATGGGCGAGACAGTTCTGGCTCTGAGGTGCCACTTTCCAATGAGGTTCTGAGCCTCCAGCTCAGCCAGCCCCAAAGGGAGTGGGTTGGGGGCTCACTCCTTCCCGCACACAAATCCTACTCCTGTTGTTTCATCATTGGGTTATGTTTTAGCTCCTGCAATAAGGCAACATCTTACCTTTGATCCACCCCCTGGAGACTTGCTTAGTTTAAGAGCTGTTCTCTGTCCCTTTGGCAAATTTACTCTTCCTAACCCTAAGAAAGCAACCCCGGTGTCTGCCAGAGCTCTGCTTGAGCAGACTCATTAAGGGAGGCCAAACGAAACTTCCCATGACCCAGTACATTTCAGAGAAAGCATCAGGATCACAGGGCTAAACTAGTTTTTCTTGGCTATTGGGTTTATTTTGGCTGTAACAAATATTTTGGCTTCCTTCCCTATCACTTTGCCAATGAAAACACAGATCCAAGGTTTTCAGACTCCAGGATTGCTGCAATTCTGAAAAATGACAAAGTGAAACACATACCAGCTAATAAAGAGCTATTCATGCTCTAAATACCCTCTTGTGCTGCTCTCCACATAGTGCAGCTCAGCTTCTGGAAATGTTGAGCCTGTTTGCCCTACCATTGATCTTGGTGATTTGTTCTGCAGCAAGTCACATGGGTGCTTTCTTTACAAGCAACCTCTCTGATTTTGAAGCAGTTTATTATTCCTCTCCCACAAAAACACAATGCTATCCTATTTTTTTACTATTTGAATTAAACAGACATTGGGGAGCATAACCTATGGAACAGGCTACCAAACATCTGTTCACACTGGAGATGGCAACCCAGTGTCATTAGGTGTCACCAAAGGCAGCACCCTTATTTTTTTATCCTTCTCCATTAACACTGGAATGCTGTTATTGCAAATAACTACTGCAATACTCTCTTCTCAGGGAATCCACAAACGCAATTACTCTCCACAGACTGCAACTCCAACATTGTGGGGCTGCTTCCAGCAATGCTCCCTCCAAACGTCCCCCAGGGCAGCAAGGAGAGGATCCTGAAACTCCCATCTCCAAACCCCGTCCTCAACCTGGAAATGGAGCTGTATCCTTCCAACAGTGACCTCCAACACCAATTCTGTCCTTGGAACTTAGTCAATGACTCCCACAGTGCTATATGAATTGATAAACCAACTCATACCATTTAGCAAAACAGACTTTTGTAGCTAAAGGCAAAAGATGTGGAAAAGAAAAAAAAAGTTTGTACACACTTTTGTCCCAAGATCCTTAAATAGAGACCTCATTAATCAGTATGTGGCAATTACATGAATAAAAACTGAAAGTTCTCTCCCTCTTTTAAAAACTTGTGGGGAAAAAGAGTCAGACAACTCAGTTGAAGATATCCTAACACTTAAGGCTAGGGGTGAGGTGGGGTGGAGTGTATGACTCTTCTGCATTCAGCATTGGTGTATTACTCATTGCTTCGGTGACAGTGGAACCAACTGGCAAAACCATTTTGTTACCCAGAATCTAAGATCACTCTTGTACTCTCAGACTGTGGAGACTCACATTTTTTCCCTTCCAGGATGACCAGACAAAGAAAAGGAAATGATGCACAGATGAGTGAAGGCACAGATTTCTCTGGCAATAGCATTCATAAATTCGACAGCTTTTTTATTCTTTCCTTTTCCGCAACCTGGAATATGAATTTTATACACACTAAGTAAAGATCTGCAAAGACTGGGGCTCCTCTGTGAGCAGCAGAAGCCTGAGCTGAAACAGTTCTGCTAGGGATAATTCTAAACTACTACTCAAGGTGTTTTATAGAAACCATGGTGCTACTTAGAATCTACTTTCCTCACTTCCAGACCAAAACTACAGCCACAAGTTTGAATAGAATTCATGGTCCAGAGGAAAAGCAGGAACTGTTACCACAATAAACATTACAAAATCCAAGAGTAAGTTGATTTATTTGAGGAAAACACAAGGTGCTTTAGTGATTTGATGCATTATTAATGCAGCAACAGCTACTGGTGCTTTATCTGAAACAGAATTTTATGCCAGTTTTTGCATCAGCTACTTTACTATATGCTTCCCTAATGAAGCATTAAAAAGAAAGTGTCTGACTTTTCAGAAAGTGTGAAAATATCCAAATATTCATAACGGACAGAATGAATGGAGGTTTCCAGATGGTGTAACTGAACTGATGAAGTTAATGACAAAGCAGCAGCTGGATTCCAGTAAGAGACACTATATCTTCCAAAAAAGCCAACACCACAAGAAATGTCACTAATTAAAAAAAAATTGCAAAAAAGCAAAGGATGCAAAATGGCCAGGGCTGCCACAGAAAAAAAAAAAAAGGCACCATTTAAATCTCAAAGATCAGTTTTAACATCAATCCAATGCTAATGTACTTGAGCTAAGAAAAAATGACTGTATTTTTACAGTAGGAACTGAAAATGGACATGTTGAATTGAATACTGGCTTTGGAGCAAAGAACAAGTGCTTTTTCTATTCAAGGCAGAGATAAAATATAAAACCTTGCTAATAACTGTCTATCACTTCATATTTCTGCACGCTGATTTGTTCTTTAAACTTCATTTAGCGTGTACCAATATTTTACCTAACACAGAAATGCAAACTCACTTCCTTCAAGTGAACTGGCCCCTCAAAGTTCAGACAGCAAAAGAGTTCAGTAAGGCACAAAAAAAGCCTCACTCCCTCCATCTCGTGGGCACAAATGAATGCTGCAACCACAGTGAGCCTTGACTCAGGAAAACATTTAATCACGTGCAAGAATATCTTCATATCCAGGGATATTTTCTTATCACGCACTTAAAACTTGAACTTTAAATCCCTCTACGATAATGAGCCATCTCTCCAAACGCTTATTGAAATGAGTACAGAGTTATCTTTGGTGTTGGCTTTTATCATTTCTCCAAATAACCACGGAAATACAGCACCATGAGCAGAACGGATGAATCCCATGAAGTGGGGCACTCACTCACCCGCTGGTGATATCGTCGGCCCGGATGTTCTTGCCCAGCACATCACCATCGCTCATGTAGCCGCTGGCGTCCATGGCGATGCCCTCCAGGTCGATGTCGCCACCGGCCTTGTCGGTGACATCCACGTGGCAGACGCTGGAGCCGCGCGTGGCCAGCTGCCGCCGCAGCGGTGCTGGGTACAGGTAGCGCCCGGTGCCCGGCTCGGCGCTGACGAAGCGGCTGGCGTTCCCGCGGGGAGGGTACCCGTTCCCCATGGAGGGGGCATCGCCTGCCTGCAGCCGGGGGCTGGACTGGCCCAGCCGCCAGGACAGGGGCGTGGGCCGGCCCGTCAGGCTGAGGATGCTGCGGCCGCTGATCTCGGTGGTGACGTTGGTGTCAAACGTGGTCTCCAACGTGCTGGAAAGGAGAGACGCAAACGTGGCTCTCACTGTGGGATTCCAGGTGATTCCAAGGCCCTGAACGCTCACCAAGTTACAGACTCTACACAACAGCACTAACAATTTACTGCTACAACACTTGGAGAGATCCTTCCTTTACACTTTTCAGGTCCTTCCTCCATGTTTCTAAATAGACTCTTGCACCCAGGCACCACCTGGTGCTCTACATACACCTGAGGAGACTTAAGTAGGCACTTTTAATGGATTATCCACAGTACCAAAGCATAACTTTCTCATCTTCAAGCAGAAGCAACTCCATTGCACCATGGTTTTGCCAGTGTAGGCAAGGGAGTGGGATAATAAGCTGACTAAAGGAAAGCCTGCTGAAGTAGTATTTTTCTGATATATTTCCTTTTTTTGTCTGCATTCATGACAATTCTAACTCTGGAGACGTGTCCAGCACTCACATGGAAGCTACTTCAACACCATGGAGAGGATTAAATGAAAAGAATAAGAAGAAAGGCCACAATTTTTTTTTCTTCAAAATATATTTTGCATATTAACAAACCAGTAATGAACTATGAATTGTGCTGAAGATATTCAAACCAAACACAGGAGTAAACCCAGAAAAAACAATAAATTACTCATATATTCATGAACTGAGTATATTTTTTTAAAATATTGGCAAAACTTATATATGAAACCCTAAAAATGGCACTACACCATGAGTTTTCATGTGATGTGTATAGATTGCAAGACTACACCCTGAATACTCATAGCTGAGTTGCAGCTAATTATTTTGCAGCTAGTCCATAGCTGCAACTTCTCTTACCCACACAAACTCTTCCCTTCCTGCTCAACTAAGTGCTGCTTTTTTTTTAATTTATTGCGGATATTTGTTAAAATAAACAGCACTGTACCATTCTCAATATAATGTTACATGTAAACTGCAAAAACCTCCGTATTCTCTGGTTATTGTAATTAAGCCATGAAGAGCTGTCACATTAATTGAAATTTGCAAAGAAAAATAGCTTTGGGAGTTCATCTTTGCAAGCTCTGCTTCAGTTTTAGATACAAAGCCAAAACACAAAGTGTTCCCACAATAAGCTCATTTAGGACTGGGGTACATAAGGCAGCAAGCATTAGGTAGGACCCTGACCTCATTAGGAGCCAAACTTCCCAAGACTGAAAAGATCTCACTCACATAATATTTAAATGTAATAGCAATCTTTGTTTATTTACAGCATATTTTAAATATTGCTGAAGATTTCCAAATGTTGCTTTACAAAGAAAAAGCATAGATGGATGACTAATAATATTAGAAAAATTTGTTTGTCTAAAGTTTGGTCAGGAATTTAAATTATGCACTTGATAATGTGGGTCAAGCACAGTTCACCTCTTATTTAAACAAAATATTACACATAGGAGGAGAGGAGTGTAGTGCACTGAAGTTATTCAACAGTAAGATGAAGAAACATTTTAAACTGTAAGTTATATTTAAATATCATCTCACACATTTAACAAGAAGTGATTATTCTTGGCCTTTGAGTCACTGCACAACCCATCCCATCAATTCCTCATCATACATCTCAACAACCAGTAAATACTATTCAAAATCTGTGCACTAAAGACAAAATTTACAAGATCTGTATCTCCCATTATCATTGTTAATAATTTTTCTATGGATGCAACCCAGCCAGGTGTAAGAGATGCAGGGTAAGAGCACAGTGGTTTCTATTTCCTTACAAATGGTGGTGCCCTTACCTGTGAGTGACCTGGGTTCCCCGTAAACTGGACATGGTTTCCTCCAGGTTCTGCCGAAGGTCAGCGATGTTCTTCACAGTTCGCAACCGCCGAGTCTCCGGATCCTCTCCTGCAGGGAAATCAGCCATGAGTAAGGACCAGGCAGGAAACAGCACAGAACTGAGCTGTTACCTAGGCCTGAATCAGGCTCAAAGGCATTTTTTTACCGACCTTCTAAACTGACTGGGATTGAGATTCTATTCTCCTTGACAGGTACCTGCTGTTGTTGTATCCTGACTGGGTGGAGCTCTGCAGGGTTACCTTCACTGCACAGGCTGCCTTTGAGATGTTGCTGTGCTGTCATTTCCCATAGGACCCTGTTTAAATTCTGGTTAACTTTTAACCTCATTAGAATATACACTCCATCAATACCACCCTTTCCATCTCATATGTTGACACAACATCAACCTGACACAGGCAATATCTCCAATGCTGTATTTTCACTAGATTTTTTTTTTCCCCTGTTTCACATAGTTCTCTTTCTACAATAACAGCTTTCCATAAACTCAATTGTGCTGACTGGGTGCTCCATGCCGAGGGATGTTTCAGGTAAAATAAAAAAACGTTTCGCTTGTCAACTCAGTTACTGTTCCTAAAATGTGCTACATGACATGAAGTTGGGGGATGACTTCATTTTCATGGCATTTAGAAATACTGTTAACTTCATTCTAAAACTTATTCATATCCTGTTCTTTAAAAGCAGAGTTTACATACACACAAAAAAAAGTCTACCTACTGCCTCAGCATAATTTAATTTTATAAAATTAATAATTTAATTAGTGCCTCAGCATAATTTATTTACATGCTCTCATCTGTCAATTCAGAAATGCTTTGGTTGCTACCTCAACTGAGCTTTATAGAGTTAAACCCTCTACGAGGCTGAAGAGAAGTGAATTTCTAGTAGTGCCAGTGTATTCTTTGTAAGCTGAAAGCTGGAACAGAAAACCACCAAAAAGCTGTCACAAAGCTTCTGCTGGGCACAGAAGGAAATTATTTCATTCTAAAAGGTTTACAACTCACGACTGAAGAAAATACTACATTAAATGTAAAACTTTTCACATTTTGTATCAGCCTTCTCGGTACAAATGATGCATTCTTGAGCTGCCAGGATGCCGGTCACCCACACGAGTTCTAGTTTAGATGGATATCTATCTCTTACACACATCAGAAGTGTTATGAACCAGATAAAAAAGCTGTTGGAACTTTCTACATTCTCTGCTTTAAATTTCATGTTTCTAAAAGATGCCAGGTTGGTAGCACAGAAAAACCCACCCACTCACTGTTGCCTACAAAGCATCAGTGATACAAACTACTGACCAAAGTACATAGCACATGTTAGCAATTATTTTTTTTATCCGTCTCTGCTCTCTGGGAAATCATTTCCCTGAGTTACAATTCACTTAAGCCTAAGGGTCAAACAATTATGGTCTGGCTGGACTGGAAACATCCACCTAACAAGACTGATTACTTTAGCCAGTGGGTCTCTGGGACAGAAAACATTTTCTATACTCGTGGATCTACAAATTTTTGCAGTAAAAAACATAAAATATTTATAGGCCTTTAGCTTAACAAAGGGCACAGTGCTCTTTTACAGATCATTTCTCTCACAGATATGAAGGCACACAGTAGGTAACTTCTTAGGGGAACACACAGGAGACAAACTAAGCCGATTTCTACTGAGAACACTCTTATGCCTAAATTGATACCAATTTTTCACTTAAATGGCATTCCACTGCTTAAATGATAAGTATGCTTAAAAGACAGATATTGGATAGTTGACCCCTGAACTTAATTCTGAAATCACTTAGCTCCTCATGAGCAGGCAGCATCCCTAAACAATTCTGTTTCCATTTTTCCCTACCTAAGCTCTCTTTAGTTTTATATGTGCTTTTAAATTAACAGCATCAATAACTGCTAAGAAGGGAGAAAATGTGCCTTATTTCTTCTGATTCATTAGGGCTGAGGGACTATTTTGTTTAGTTTGCTCTGTTTCCCCCAAGGCCCCTTTATGGATGCTGCTGTCAGGTCTGGCTGTGCACAGCTGGGGTTTGCATCTCCCTTATTTGAGGTTGTCAGCTGTCTTCCGCCCTTGGATCCCAAAACTTACATATCCTAGCTGAGTAATAGTTTGTATTTACATAACATCTGTCGTTAAAGACTGAAGACCTTTTGTCATCTAGAAACACTTCTCAGTTTGCAGGCTGAAATACATCCAGCCCAGCCAATATGATGATTAAGAGATAATGCTGAAAAAGTTTAAGCAGCTGGACATTGTGTTTCTCACTTGGAACTCTCATATTTAAATATGAACCCAAAAACCTTCTCAAAGATTCTATCCCCTGTGCCTTTTATTTGTCTTTTAAGTACTTAATACACCTATATATTAATTGTACACACAGATACGCTCACTTATGTATTCCTGCAGCCCTTTTCCTCATCAGTGACTCTGCCTCTCACCTTTGCCATCAGCACACAGGTATAAAGGCAGCATTGACAGAACATTTAATGCAGTATGAAATTGATCTCCTTGTGAAACTTTTAGCCACGTAATTTTTCCAGGGAGGGCATTTGGTTTCAAAACCCACATTAAACTGGAGGACACCTAGACTGAGGATGAAAAAACCTGAGATATTCTACAGATGAGATATACTGCAACAGCACACAGAAAACAAAGTCATAGATATTGCTGAAATTGGAACAGGACGAGTTTGGCTGTGACTTTAAAAACGTATTTTAGATCAAATTAGTAGAATCTAGTAGATTCTACTGTCCATCTACACTAATGGAATATGGTTGCTGAAAATCACTTTTTTATACTGATAAGCTTAAAATTTTCTGTTAATTACAATAAACTTCTTACAGTAGCAGGAATTCTAGATAAATATATGCAGTACTTTATAATTTAGTTTGCTCATTTTCTAGCCACAACCAGTTTCTGCATGCTGGACACAGTAAATTGTAGTTGGATTTTGGTACCTTGTTGCTACAAAGGCTATTTCTCAAATTGATCAGATTCCTGTAGGTGATATGGGGATTCCTCAAAACCAAAATATCAAGGAAATAAAGAGAGTTTCTTCTGTAAGCTCGGAAATAAAGTTTTTAAAAGTAAAGAATAAGTATGAAATATGTGGGAATACTTAGGATCCTTGTAATACCTTAATCCTAAAAAATGCTGCATCTCTCCCCGAAAAACATTAAGTATGCAGAATTCCTAATCATTGCAAGAAATTTTGGGAGCACGCCATTGTGCTGAACTTAAATATCTAGAGTTCAAATTATTGACACCCGGTTTTCATGGCTGAAGAGCTGAAAGAAATATAGTTATAAAGAACTGAAGCATTAGGAATAAAACCAACTTGCTCTAGCCCATTCTTATTTGACCAGCTAATACCAGTTAGTAACAGGACATGCTGCAGGACATACCTGAGAGGTCCTCGAGGGCAGGCTGGGCAGTTTTGACATAAAGAGCAGAATCCATGCTGACCCCTCCTGTGCTGGCCTCGGCTGTTACGTTCCCTTCATTGTCTGTCTGAGATCTGGAAGGCAAAACAATACAGGGATGTGCAGCCTCTCTCCATCCAAAGCGTCTCAAGTATAACCACAAGGCGAGTGCACCTGGCATCAGCCACTCTGTCCCACTCTCCAGAACAGAGCAGCAGACTGATTTTACATAATTCATTAGTCCCATGTTGCATTACGTCCTAGAAATGGAAACAAGCACTCAGCTGTAAAAAAAATAAAAAATTCATAGTCAAAGATAGGCTTCACAGCTCATCAAATGGGGTCTTAAGACACTTGGATTTCCAGATGTATTTTAATTATCAATAACATCAGTTGTTGTGGCTAATCTGATCCTCTCCAATAAAGTCTGTATTGCATGAAGATAAAGCAGGCAGCATGTGATGGCATGTTACACTCCAGCTAGTTTCCCCTCAATAACTAGCATTTGTATTTCAAAAGAAATGACTGGGCAAAACCAACTTCAAACTCCAATTTATTGCCTGATATTACGGCTGCCAGGTATGAAAGGCGATGTCGTAAGGATCTACTGTCAGATTTGAGCAATATATTGTGACTCATTTCACTTTACTAATTGTGCTGGGTTTTGCTCATAGAGCCACATCAACAAGCAGCTGGAAGTACTCCTGCCCCAAGGGTAAGTGCTGTAAAAAAGTGAAGACACAGTGGGGAATTACTATTGCAATACTCTTAATTTCACTTGACCCTTCTAGAATGCTCTGCCTGAAGTGGGGGTAAAACAACTGGAACAACATCCTATTTACAGAGCTGTCTGTGGTGAAGGGGTCTCACACTTCTTTTGGTGTTGAATAATCTGAAATCAGCCTGACTCATCAGTCCCAAAGTTCAACCTCCAGACAGGGAGGTGAAGATGTGGCAGACCTGGTAAAGCACCTGACGAAGGAACCAGCAATGATACCACTGATAACTAAAGCTGCTGAGCTGGCACAGCTGGCCAGGAGACACAGCACTGACAGCCAATCCCTTCATGCCACAAAAGCCCAATCCCACTGAATGATGGCAGCTTCTTCTAACACGTCCCTCCTTGGAGTGTGAGCAGAGATTCCTCCCTTGAGTGGGGGCATCCTGGAGGGTGAGCAAAAGAGATTTGCCCACAGTCATTGGTATGGGTGAGTAACATCAATCTCTACTTAATATTTGCTTTTAATATAACACCTTCAGTATTGTTTCAAAAATAGTGCATTATACTGTGCTAGTTGTTACAGCTACCTTTACTGTGCAGTAAATAATTCTGATTGAGAACTTTCAGTCTAATCATTATCAAAATTAATCACTTATTTCTATAAATGTATCTGGTTTGCCATCCTTAATCCTACAGGACAGTTCAGTTATATGAAGTTCAATTACACCTATATAATCCTTTAGACATGAACAAAGCTGACACAGTCTGGGGCTAAGCCTGGATCCAGCTGCACTGAGAACTCCTCTCTGAGAAGAGTTTAGAAAGGAAGGGGGTCCTTTCTGCCCCTCCTGACTCAACAGCAGGCTTCTCTAATAAACTTTGTCTGAAGCTCACACTCTGCCTGTGACAACCTTACACAAAATGCAGAACAATTTCTTAGGTGTTTTGCTTTGAAAAACCCCATCAAACCCAAACATAAAGTCTACAGGCAGCTGAAAAGTATAGATTAAAGCAACCTTAACTGATGTCAGAAAAAACTTGATCCTCCTACTGCAATGCATTAACAAGCGCATTTTGCAGATACAAATAATGTCTGGATAGTAAATACAATAATGTCATATATTTGCCTTGCAAACCAATACAATTTGAGTTTTCTCTTTGCTTTTAAAGCCAACACGATTACACAGTTTCACATTTTTTCTTCCAATGATGAAAAGCAAACACTATTTTTCAATTTCTCAGCTGCCAACAGGTAGTTTCATCCCTCTTTTTGTTAAAAAGTTAAATAAATACTGCATAGAGTTTATCAGTATATTTAGATTATAGAAAACACAGATTGCATTTGCTTTTACACTTTAGATGATATCTGTGTTCAAACTAAGAACAATAGCAACTTTTGAGAGAACACTGCAGTGATAAACTTAACACAAGGCATCACAAACACATTTTTGGAGGTTGAGAGATAAAGAATAAAGTAGTCAGTTTGCAATCACATTTTTCTATTTAATTATGGATTAAAATAGTACAAACTGCACTGGCAGCTTTTAACTCAAAACAAATCTCCAAAAATTACTAGTAGTAGATCCCACTTTCATCCAAAAATGCAATAATGGTGATGTAAGCAGATGAATGCAAAAGAAATCAGGATCATGTACTATGTAAACAAGTTTTATTCAGATGCATTTTTCCCAGTTGGTTCCTTTTCACATGACTGCATCCCAGGACACCTGACATATTCCATACACAGAGGGAGAATTCTTAGAGGGATCAGAAGTCTCAAGGGCTGCTCTTCCCATTTTGAATTCCTACACAGGCCTTTGGCATCCCTGTCCTTCAGGTTCATTCTACTTACATTCACTTTTGTTTAAAAAATGTGAGCAACCTCTTTCTTATGCTACATCTGCCAAGAGATTCAGAGCAAAAATATTTACAGTAGAACTGAAAAAACTATGAGACAGGGCAACAAAGATGACCAAAGATCATTAACAGAATCTCCACAAGTAAAAACCAGAGGCTAGGATACCTTAGCCTAGGAAAGACACATCTTTAGGAAGAGAAGAAGGTGATAAATGTCTCTCAAATCATGAGCAGCAAGATGAAAAAGACAGAGCAAACACTTGCATCCTCTTCCTATGAAAGAGCTAAGAACTGTCAAAGAAAACTCAGAGATGGCTGTCCAAACCAAAAATCCCACCCTCTGACTGAGGAATTTCTTGTGTCCCAGTCACGCTGGGGAGCACATCCTTAGGAATCTTTGCTATTGTTTTCTCTCTTGTTACACTTCCCTAAGCATCCTATATTGCCATTGTCAAACAAAAGGTGCTACAAACAGAAAATGTACTAGACAGAGGTTAGCTGTGACCCCATTTGGCTGCTCTTTGCTTCTCTAAGGGTTACCACATAGAACACCACACACTTGTTGTCTGGCCTTACCTAAACTAAAGGATTTTTATTTTATTTTATTTTCTGATTCCTATTTGTAGTGAGGCTGCTCCACCACTGCCAGCCACAATGAAGACCACAAGTGTGTCTTGGCATTGTCACAGCTTCCAAAGCTACGGTGCACAAAACAAACCTGATACATGCTCCTGTACCCTTTGGAAGAGCAGCACCTGGTCAAGGAGGTGTTCAGATTCTCATCTGAACACCTTCTTGACCAGGTACTTCTCTTCCAAAGGGATTCTCATCTAACCTACTAGTAGGGTCGGATACAACCATTATGCCCCTTCCTGTCTATCACAACTTCTCATACACCTTAGTCTGACAGCTTTCACCAACAGTTTTTGTCAAAATGCACAAATTGCCTACTCTCTTAAAGCAAGAAACTTCTCCATGATCCAAGATCTCTTTCAAGAGCATCCAGAGCGACCCTTGTGGGCACCCCATTCCCCACATGCCCGCATCCCGTACCTGTACATGAAGGGCGCAACGGTGGCGGTGTTGGGGTGGCTGTACTGCTGCTGGGGGTGAGGTAGCTGCACGCTCACGGTGTTGCTGCCCGTGCTGTGGGTGCTCACCGCGGGCCCGTTCACGGCCTGGCTGCTGCTGCTGCTCTGCAGGCCCCCGGCACCTTTCCCCTCGGAGGAGGCCAGGCTGGAGGAGGAGCTGGAGTGACGGCTGTCTAGCTGGGACTTCTGCTGCGAGAGCCCCGAGCCGGCCTTCCCGCCACGGCTCCTCTCGCCTTCCTTCGCGGGAACGGGGGCACTTGAGGATTTCCCTGTGGTGTTTTTCATTCCTGGTTTTGGTATTCCACTGTGCGAAGGGGCAGAGGCCTCCTTCTTGGCACTGCTCAGCTTCCCTCCTTTAGGGATAAAGCTTGCGATCTTGGAGGACTTTTTTGGCATCTCTGTTGTTGTTAGCGCTGTCTGTTCTTCTTTAGGTTCCTCCCTCTGGTCCAGCTTTTCAGTGATGGATGTTCTCTTTGTAATGTCTTTACTTTTATCCTTTTCCTTGTCTTTTTGTTTCTCTTTCTCCTTCTCATTCCCCTTTGGAGAACTTTTCTTATTAGTCAGTGCACGGCTGAAAGTTCTCTGTGCAATTCCCTTGAGTGCAATCTTGGGGCTGCTGGACATCGATCCCGGGTTGTTCACGTTCTGGTTGGTGGCATCGATCTCCTCGTTCTCCTCAAAGCTGAGAAGCGTCTCCAGCTTTTCACAGCTGTTATCCCGGGACCCCGGGCACTCCAGCGTTGTCCCTCCTGCTTTGGAACCCCCTTTGCTATTGAAGAGTTTTAGTTTTTCCAGCATGGATTTCTGACTGTTGGGAGCCGTTTTGGCGATTTCCGAGGGTGGCTTTGGAGGCTCCACTGCCGGCTGCTTTACGGATAACATGGAAGACGTCGCTGTGTGCTTGGCACTGAGGGACTTGCTGCGCCAAGGTTTAATAGCAGAGCTGGGCTGAGGGATGGCTGAGGAGTTATTGCAAGGAACAGCGCTGCCACAGCTTTGAACTGAGGATGAGACATTTTCATTCATTCCTGTGGGCTGGGAGGCTGTGCTGTCTGCAGGCTCTGGAAAAAAAAAACCACAGAAAACAACCCAAAAAAACAACACAGTAGTACCTGGTATTAGAGCTAGTAGGAGATTCTTTCTGTAATGAAACATCAAGAATTTCATACAGATAACATTAAAAAGACACATCTGTATTTTCAACATAGTGAAATTTAGAGAAAAGCCAGTTTTCTTTTCCTACCCAGCAGAAGAGCAATGAACTCCTACTGTATAATTTACATTTACTTGCTGTTTCAAGAAAAAGGAAGAAAAATAATCTCTTCCAATTCAAACCAAAATGTGTTCTGCAATGTGTTCTCCCTTATTAAGTTCACAATACTTTTTCAATAGCAAAAACACAGCACTATTTTATAACTAAGGGTTCCCTCTGCTTTTGGCAAAATACTTGCTGTCCAAGTTCGATTCTTAGAAAAACCTCAAACTTATTAAAAAATGCAGGAGTAAGGAAAAACGTAAAAGTCTTTTCAGTTACTGGGTTTGGGGGTGGTGAGATCTTCACATGCAAAGACAGAAGATGTACAGAATAAAACCAGTTGTATCCTTTTGCAAAGAACCTAAATTAAGTATTACCACATATCTTAATCCAGCTGTAAGAGAAACTTGTGGCAGTAACTGTACAGCCCTCCCCCACAGAGAAAACAAATTTTTTATTTAGTTAGTTCCTCTTAATGTTAGTTGTTCTTGTTAAGAAATTAGTTCCGAGCTTAAAGAGAGCTTGAAAAATCACACTCACCTACCAGTGGCCACTTCTCCTCTGAATCAGTTTCTCTTTGCAGAGTTTCCTTTTTGGAGATGTTACTCTTTCAATTATCACAAATATGTTTTCTGTTAAACTGCTCATGTTTCCAATTAAATTTTGTCATCTGTGTCTGTTCGCCTGCCCAGCAGCCTGCTGGGGATTAACGGCTCTTACCTATATTTCCCTGCCCTCTAGCAGTAAAGTAAACTGTGTACAGAGCTGCATTTTTTTAATTCAAAAATCAACAGCAGTGGAGAGCGTGCGTTCTCGGCAGCAGGAGCAGCCCTGTGAATCCAGCCCTGTAAATCACGAGCTGCTGCAGCCACACAGGGACTGTTTTACTTCACTTTCAGTTGCTCAGTGAAGATACGGCTCTGTTAACCTCCCTCCTCTGATCCAAACCAGATCTACTGGAGATTTAAAGCACATACATCTTCCTGACTCAACACAGAATCAGGTTTCTAGGAGTATTAGAGACTCCTTAATAATAAACTCAGCCATTTCACATGCTCATGGACAAAGTAGAATAGCAGGAACAAATGCTACTTTTAAAGATATTACTGAAGTCAGAAGAATTCCAGGACTCTTAACCAGTAACTATTAAACTGGCCGGTTTTGCTACTCTTTATCCTATGGCAAAGTACCCACGCGGAGCTGGAAGGAAGCAGGGGCTGGATTACAGACACAGACAGGAATCATGCTGCTTTTAAGCCTGTGCCAGCCTGCTGACTTGCAGGGCATTGTTCCTGCTTTACTCTAGTACAGAAGGAAAATCAAGCCACCAAATATCCCAAACAGTGATGCCACCTGGCCCTCTCGCTGCTCTGCTCAAGCCTGCTGAATTCAACGCCACGGGTCAAGGAGGACCAAAGAAACGACGGCATAGGAATCACAGAATCACCGAGGTCGGAAAGACTTCCAAGATCAAGTCCAACCATGAACCCTGCACTACCAAGCCCACCACTCAACCACATCCCTAAGCACCACACCTACATGTTTTTGGAGCACTTCCAGGGATTCTGCCACTGTGGAAGGAGTCACAGTGACACCCAGTGCCAATAGCAGCAGTGACCTAACACAGTGCCCTGACACAGAGAGGAAGGAAGGTGACAACTTCTTCACAAGCTGCCAGCAATGCTCCTCCCTGTGCTTTCAAAAGCTGCATCACCACTCTTTCCTTCACGCCTCTTACCGTACACCGCTGCTTTGTTTTTGTTTTCATTTCCTGAAGTCCTCCTGCTCATCCCCATCCACTTCCCATCCCCACATCACACCAGACTCCTTTCACACACTCGGAACAATCAAGCCTTTGTCTCAGCCTGCCTTCCACTGAAGACGTCCAGCAATGGAGTGAAAGCTTCACAAAAATCCCAATTGTGCATAATGTACAGTTAATTTGTATAGATTATTTTTAAAAATAGTAATAGCCCTTCTCAATATTGAGATATCGCTATAGGAACTGGAGATTGACAGTACTTTCAACACTAAATTCCTAATCCACATGTCTTCTGGCCTCATCATGCTAAACAAATCTCAGCACAAAGCACAGCCATGCCCAGAAATCATCAGAGCTGTCTGGGCTTCATGAACATGCCTAGGATGGATTTACACCCAGGTCCAGGGAGGGACTCAATGTACTGCTCAATATGGGCATGGAAGCCTTCACTTGCTCAGAAAAACAGGACTGGGGTAATATAAGGGTGACAGAATGAAAATTACCAGTAAGGGCTGTATCTGAGAAGTACACCCTGTTAGTACAACATATGCAGGCACAAAAAATCAGCTCGGGGTCTGAGCATGCAGACAACTGAGCAGATTTGGAAAAGAAATCTGCCTTCTTCTCAAACAGGCTCTTCACAACAGTTTGAGAACAATACAGGCAAAGTGTGCATGGTATGAACACAGCCAGCCTGCATTCCCCAGCACTCAGAGCCTGCCCAGAGTCGCTCACCTGAAACAACAGGGACCTGAGCCCCAGGTGGGAACCTGGCTGAGAAGTCTGACCCTGTCTCAGACAGGGAGCTGCCTGTTCGGTCACTGCACAGCAGCAGAGACCACCACATCAAAACAGGGCTCTGATCAGCTCTACAATGTTCTCCTGGCAATGAATGGAAGGTGCTGGTTCAGGTTGGGACCTCAACTACATCCTAACAGCCCAGATGAGTGCTCCAGTTCACAGACTTCTGGGAAAAACATTTGGCTTGGATCAAGTGAAACAGTTTGTTTTCCAAATCCCAAAGAATTGCTCAAAATTTATTTCCCAGAAAAATCCAGAACATTCTAATTTCTCCTTTTTTAAAAAAATGTTTTTAGGAAATCTATTTATTTATTTATTTATTCTGTTTGGTCACAGACTAAAATATGCTTTTTCCAGCTTATTTGTTTATAAACACAACGTTCTCTTTGTCCCAACACCCCCACACATACACCCTCCTGTTTGGAAGTCAATTTTGCTTCCGTTGCCAGTGGCGTAGGACGAGCACAGTGCAGCTCCATTTACAGACATGTCAGAGCAACCAGAATTAGGACAATATTACGACGGTAACATTGAAAAAAAAAAAAAATATATATATTGCAACAGTACAGTAATTTTCAGAGTGTCTACTTAATATTTGCCACAAAGTGAATTCTGTGAATTCTGGATGCTATGCACCTGAAATGAATGAAAAATATTCATAAAGTCTAGAGTTAAGCAGCAACACTTTGGGAAAGTAAAGAAGGTATTTTGTTACACAACTGTTGTGGATTTTGATTCATACTTGGGTCAAATACAGTGAAACTGGAAATTGAACATCCTCGAGTGATTTGTTACATTGCACCACGCACAGTTACTGCAAGAAATAAAAGGTTCACCCTAAAACATTCTCGTGAAAAATTGCTCCAGTTTAAGAGAACTTCAGTTTTTCAGATTCTCTGTTTCTTCCTTAAGAAGAAGTGCTGGCCCTTTTACTCCTCTGGCCAAGTTTGGTAAGCAAAAGGAGTTCTGCTGCCAGAATGCAGCTTCAAATGCTGGGTTTCCTAATGAAGCAGCAACATCAATTCGTGAAGAACACATCAGCATGCAAAGGGGAAGGTTTTATTCAGCATAGCATAGGCCCTTCTTTCATGAAAAGGAGAGCAGGTTTCATGCATTCAATTAATAAGCTTATTATTTCCCATGTGTTCCTTTGTGAGGGAGATATTTTCTTTCTTCAGCAACCTGCATTAACTAAAACTGACTATAAAAGAAATGTTTTCAAACCCAAGCTACAGTCGACAATAAATAATGATCACTTTCCTCTTTTCAAAGTCAAATCTTGGCCTGAAATCTATTTTGTTCCTAGCGTTCCTGTTAAAAAAGATGTTGGTGGTCCAGTTCCAATGCCAATACACACTGTAGCATGGGTAAATCTGATTTCAGCTGCTCCTGCAAAGAATGAACTGCATCTGCAAACCTATCCATTTGTGAAGGCAAAAAAAAAAGAATCTGAAGGCTTATGATTTAATTCTTCTACAGAAGTCTTTGAGAGCTTATGTTATAATAAGGTCAGGAGAAAATATATGCAATTTCCCATCATTTGTCATGTTCACTCTAAGTAAGTGGACTTTGATTTGCTATAAATAAAAGCTTTCAAAAGCCATCATTATAAGCATGAAAGGCAACACACAGACAAAGGATGTTCTCATAGTTACTCTCCTTAGGAGGGTCAAGAACTTAACAGCATTTTTATCCATTTTTGAATGAACAAACTGTTATTTTTTATTTCACAGCTACGGGAAAAATAAGTTCTTACAAAGAGAAATATCTTTTAGTCCAGCCCATAGATTAGATAACAGATTTAAAGGCAAATCCACAACCAGATTCTAATTTAGGAAATAAAAGCAGTTCTGCTCTATGACACTACAGTGTCAGAACTGCAGAAACCACTGTGGCAGTTTCATCATTTCCCATCTAGAAGAATAAACGGTGAATCTTGACCCTTCCCATCCGCCCACCAGAAGACTCTTCAAAGCACTACACATAAAGCCCTACAGAGAAAAGCTTTTTAGCTGAGCTGTTCTCTTCTTCACTAATAATTTATCAAACCCTGTAAGCATGGAAATGTCTGCATTCCTCCGAGGAGCCGACTATAAAAACCACAATCTTTCCATAATCCAAACCACGAGCAGGTAGAGCAGAACATTCCCAACAAGAGTGACCTGGCACACAGTCCTTCCTCAAAACAAGCACAACTCTTGTGTCCCACAGAAACTTCCATTTCAGTTGTAACACTGCTGGCCGGGGAGAACTACAGCTGGCAGGAGGGGTCTGGCTGAGGTACCAGCCTGGGGTGGGCACAGCCTCCACCCACAGGATGGCTGAAGCTTTCTGTTCTCTCTCTTCTATTCTGGACCACAAAAAAACCCAACAACGATTATTTTTTTTTTAAAGCAGAGATTGCCAGATAGGGCAATTCTGTATAGCTTGAGAAAAGCCTCAATAGGGAACATTTTGATTTGCTGAGGATAAAAACTTAGACTCATAGTTGCAAACACTGTTGGGAGAGATTTTAAAAATCATCTCCCTACCTGGGCAAGGACACCTTCCACTGGACCAGGTTGCTCAGGACCCTTTCTAACTAAGCAGACTTGTTTCCTTCAACTTCTGCCCACTGATTTTCCCTTTAGGGGTGATTAAATTTACTGTAACACAACACAAAAATTACCTTTACTCCATGATATTTTTCTTTCCTTCCACCACATCTACTTCTTCAATCCCAGTGTTGTAAACTCTGTAGCTTCAACAGCAGTTCCTCGCATTCACAGAAGTGTGTTTTATCTCTGAAAACCCTCTCCAAAGCCTGTGGATATGTCAGAAACTCAACTTCCACTTTTCTGTGGAGCTGCCTTCCTCCACACAGAGCTCCAGCACACGGAACAACAGTTCTGCTGTTGGCTGGTGGACTCGGCACTTTCGCTGAGGTGAGGGGAAATAAAACTGGAGCACAGACAGCCCCTTTTCTCGTTGTCTTGCCATAACCAACTAAGACATTTGAATTCTTTGTTGTTTTTGTTTAGTTACTGTAAAATTCAAAATGCTGTCAAACATGAAAGCCTAAGAAAGGTTGGAGGGACCCCTACTGACCACATACCAGTGAGATGACCATAAAATAATGAAACCAAGTTTACTGTGCCATTCAAAACAAGTTGCACTCCCCATTTAATACTAGACAAATACCATTCTTGTTCATTCTTCTCCATTTCCTTCTCACTATTTGTACAATCTAATCCCCCAAGACTTCTCATAATAGACTTGTTCAAAAGCATTAATGAATTCCAGGCAGGAAGCTGTTCTGCAGTCTTACATTAGATTTTACACTTAGCTGGAGTGGACAATATGTGCAGTTAGCAGCCCTGGTCTGTCACCTCTCTCCTGCAGGTTATATGAAACAGGCACTGTGAAAATCAGTGGTCTGAGAATTGCAGCTGGGGAATATTGTCCATTTGACTGTCAGCAGTGGCTCCAATCTGGGCTTGGAATGACCATGGAGGTAGAAATAGAGGCAGATTTTTAATGTTAGCGCCCAGGGAGGCTCAACAATGCTCCTGCCCAAGGAGAAGGGGCTCCTACAGATGTGGTAGAAACACAGCACTTAGGGAAGGCTGGGATGTAGCACCACTGCTCTTTGCTTTCCCATGATTTAATAGGGAGCCTTCGTTTCCATGGTTGTTTTTCTGGCACACTTCATCCAGCAATAAATTTATGAGAAATTGTAAGTATTTATTTTAAAAGGAAACATGTAGGCACCGTAAAGGCCGTGTAATGCTGGACCAGCTCTTCAGCTGGTATAAATTAACGTGGTTCCACCACCTCCAACGCAGCTATGCAGATGTACACTGGGCAAGAGGCTGCTTTTCAAGGTTAAATTTTACTTCAAAGCTCAGGATTTTTATCCTCAAGAACTGTATAGTTAAGAACATGTCACTGGTGAATATTTTTAGGGGTTTTTTTTTTTCCCTAAAACTTTATTTAAATACATTTTGGCTTGTTTTATGTATTTCTAAAGCTTGTACTAACTATGTTCAAAGTCCTGTGGTCTTGTAAAGCTCAACTTCAGCCATGATTAAGCCTTCAGCCAGGCTTTGTCTATGCAGAAGAGGACACATTTTTAAATGCCAGATTCAGCCAGCTGAACAGTTGTAAAATTAAGGACGAATATGATTCACTGCATACTCATATCTTGTCCTATAAACATGCCATACTGCTTGCCATTTCCTGACAGTCTTTAAGCTGTTTGATGGGCACACACCCAACATAAATATGTCACTGAGGATTTACTAAGACGAGCCAATCTTTCAAAAGCATGTTTGATTAGAAAAGTGAAAGGATGCAAACAATACCCCAGGATATAAGGATATCTGAGCTGGCCAAAGATGAGTTTTTGTTTGACACTAATGACTCTCATGAGGCTCACCTTCTGACACAAGGCAGGAGCCTTATGTCTGGGGAATCTCTCTGCATTAAAACATTTGGTAAATTAGAGAAATAAATTTGAGTCAGTACGGTTTCATTCATTGAGGATGACTGAAGAGGTTTGTGCTGAGAAAGGAGAAACTGAATGCCTAAATTTAAAAGGTCAAACCATCCATTCAGCAACTGCACTGCAGCAAAAGGAACTGTAGCAGAATGCAGCTGCACACTTCACACCGTGGCACCGACGGAAAACAAACCTCCCTCAGAAATGCTTTAGGAGGATCATATATGGAATCAGAGGTTTGTAGAATTACAGAAAACAAAGGACTTCACTACTCCGTGCTGGTCAGCACCAAAGTAAGGCACCAGGTAGACAGAGCTCTGTGCCCTGCTCCCTCTAAAAGCGGCTCACAGACTCGAAAGGAGCCAGAAGAGACCATCAAGACATAAAAGGCATTTATCACATAAAAGAGATTTATCACAAGGAACCTATAAGAAAAAGGATGGAGCAGTAAAGATTGCTTAGTCTAGAAGAGAAAAGGCTGAAGGAGACGTTTTAAGCCTTCAAACACATGAAGACTGTTATAAAGAGGCTAGAGATCAAGGAAGAGCAAAAATACGCCTTGTTTTTAGCCACACAGATTGGTTTTATATGTATATTTTTAATAGCTACTTTTAAGACTAAAAAGACACTGGCAGGGATACACTTTTAGAGATGGTTAAGTCCCTGTCATGAGCCGTTTCAGACTAGACTTGTGAACACCTCTCAGGTGCAGGGGTTTTCTACACAGGTACAGTTGATTTTCCTTCAGAGCTGGAACACAGGCTCCCCATGTTATTTAAAAGTGCATTTCTAGAAATATATAGTGTGAACTGCAAACCTGTTGTAATTTTAAACACAATTTAAATTTTAAAATGAATTAAAACCAGGAGCCATATATGCACTGCAAAGTTATGACTCAACAAAAGAGAGTACCAGGTTCCTCAGCATATCTTTCAGATTACCCCACACTCCTTCCTTTCTCTCTGTGTTTTTGTTTTTACCCTTGCCACACCAAATTCGTGATCACTGTACTATATTCAAGGCAAAAGAAATTAGCCTGAACATTTGGTAAATACCTTCAGTGTATATTATATTTAGAACACTGGATAGGCTTATTCCAGTATATGCGTTTTGATAGTGCATACAGTAGAAAAATAGAAAACACCAACTACTCTGGTTATGGATTTGTTGGGACAAATTCTGTAAATTTATTTTACATTTGTCTGACTCACAGGGAAAACCCTTGGTCAGTAAAACCAGTGCATCTCTTGAATGCCAGCACAGATGAGCACAGAGGCAGCATCCTAAACACTAAGCAGAATATGATGTTTGCTTCATGTCTGAACTAAATGAGACATTTTTACAGGGTGGGATGACTGAAACTTAATTATCACATTTTTCACACTGTTGAGACAATCATATTTATTTCCCAGTGAGAATCTGAAAGGGTGGGCAAACTGTTTTCTGATTTTATGGACTTAGGCCTCTTTAAAAATATAAAACCTTTTCCACTTTTGCAATCCTTTTAATCTTAGTGAGTTTTGCACAGTCTTATCAAGTCATCATTTCAAAAGTAGATGTTAAATTTCAATATTAGATTCACTTCCGAAGAAATTATTAGATTCATTTCTAAAGAAAGAGAAACCTAAATACTAAACCCAGAATGGAGACAGAACAGGAATGAAAATAACTGTTTCAAAAAGTCAAAGAAAGCAAATTTTTTTCTAAGCCTATAAGAACACCGTTTTCAGTCATGAAGAAAGTTATAGCTACCTATTTTCTATAAAGAAACAGACAAATAAATAAATATTTAACTTACTGTTACCTGTTGCATGAGCCAACTGTTTCATTCTGTAAAATCACTTCCCAGCTTTCTGACATCCATACACCGTTCATCCATAAGCACAGGGATCTTTCAGTCTCAGGAACTCCACTAATTTTTGCTAGTCTCCAGTGAATTGCTAAGATCTTTCTGCTGGTCCTGGTTTCCAAAGTTTTCCTCACTCCACCTCTCCCCCAGCCTTCCCAGCAGCCTCCCAGAGCTGGGCTCAGCACCAGTCCCACTGGCACAGCTAGAAACAGCTCCAGTGATGTCCCAGCAGCTGGTCCCAAAAGGGTCAATACCTTTTCAGAACCAACTTTAGTGTATCAGAGCCTTCAGCCAGAAATCCTCATTCTGTAAAGAACATGGGTTGAGCCACCAGGTTTATTATTTCCCATTTATGTCCAATATGTGTGCCACCGGATCATGCAGTGACTGACTCAACAGGGAGAACTGTAAAAACCAACTTCGGGGCTTTGAATGAACTCTCTCTTCTACAAGACACCATGCACCTGAACACTTCAGGACTAAGTCAGTCTTTGATTAGTAAAAGATGTAATTCAAAATGATGAGACTTACTGTAACAACTCTTATGTACTAACAGAATCACAGGACAGTAGAATGGTTTGGGTTGGAAGGGACCTGAAAGATCATCCAATTCCAACTCCCCTGCCAGGGCAGAGACACATTCCACTAGACCAGGTCACCCCAAGCCCCATCCAACCCGGCCTTGAACACTTCCAGGGACAGGGCAACCACAAGAAAACTTGTGCCAGTGCCTCACTACCCTCACAGTAAACAATTTCTTCCTAATATCTAATCTAAACCCACCCTCTGTCAGTTTAAAGTCATTCCCCTTTGTCCTGTCACAAGCTGCCCTTGTCAAACAACCCTTTGTAAAAAGAGTCTGTTCAGCCATCCCGGTGACCTTTTGCCAGCACTGGGTCAGCTTGCTCAATGCCACAGGAATTGCATCCAACATCCCAGCTCCCTGCTGCAACTGTCCTGATAACTATCCCTGCACCTGAAGCCATAAAAAGCCTTCTCTTTCCCATTCAGGCTGAATGGTACTATAAATAGGTAGGAAAAAAAAAAATTTAAAATGCTCTAAGGCAAATTTCTATCATATTTTGTAATTCTCAGAGCTCCTTTTTCATTACTTCCGGGTTTTTTTAGTTCTTACGCTATTACTGGGCACACCCGCAAAAGCCTGGGTTTTGTCTCTCTTTATTATTATTAATTTATTTGGAGTGGAAAAACGCATGAGGTTAAAAAGAGCGCAGGATTTCCAGCAAGGAAGTTTGTGCAATGCCACTCGACTGTCCTGTACAATACAGGAGCCAAATCCAATCATTCAGAACGTCAAATATTTCATCTCATTTTACATAAAGCTACAAAAGAGGACTTGTCCTTCATTTTAATGTGCTTAAACGAAAGATTTTTCATCCAGGAAAACCTTCAATATCATCTACATTGATCTTAAAGACAATAGGGCTCAGTAATTTCTGAACCAAAACCGGAACCTCTGCCTGAACATCAGCCCTGGGCAAATATCAGATTATTGGGCTTAATTGGGCTAATATCAAATTCCTGAGAAATGGATACCCACACACCACCTACTGAGATAAGGAAGAATTGCTAATACTGTAAATGTCACTACAGGTATCTTGTAGGTAATAACGGGACCTGATAACCTTTCTTTTAGACCAAGAGCATAAATTAACCCTTCACCTACCAAACTGCAACGGAGATTTTCCAAAGCTTTATTTATGCAGAGCTCTTCATGTTTTATCAGCATCCCTCTATACAAAGCTCATTTGAATACCACTGAAAATCTTAACCTTCAAGACATTACCCATGAGTTTTGGTCTCCTTATGTACATTTCTCGCCTTGCTTCACATGAAGATGAGAGTTTTCCCTTTCTATTGCTAAAGTAGCCTTTTTAAATTGAATCTGAGGGTCTGACATAATCCAAATCTGCCATTTTTAAAAGACCTTAAGCAATGCTGAGTTCAAGACAAGCTCAGTATCTCACAGAACCAAGCCATGGGAGTGTATTGTCATGTATTTTTATATCAATACAGGATTGAATTTGAAACATTTTTATCATTAGGAATACAAATTCCAATGGCTCAGTTCCAGATTTAGGATTTTTTACTCTTTCACAAGAAAGCATTTAGAGAAATAAATATGGATTTCATAGCAAAGTTGACATGAAGACAACTGATTTAACCCTGAGGAGCCTTTCCTGCTAAAGCCCTGACAAGATATGCCACAGCCTCTTGAACTGTGCCCTTGAACTTGATGCCATGCCCTCTTGACCCTGATAAATATAACTGCCTACATAAAAAGTGCACACATTTTTAGCACACATGTGGCATGTGTAACCATACACCAGTTTGCTCACTGGAGTGGGGCTGACATTTCCTTGCTCACATTCTACTAATGGCAGTCAGTCCTGTCTCGTTAACACAAAGTTATAAAAGTTAAGAGGAAAGAAATTCCTTAAGTGTCCTTCCAAACACCTCAGTATCTCTTCCTATTTAAGTAGTTCACACTTAAGAAAAATGTTAGAAGTAAATAATATTTAAAGGTATCAAAATGTGGTAACAGTCTACGTCACAAGAACCCTCTGGAGATATTCCTTCCAGCCTTCAGATGAAAGCAGAGCCTGAGATGAGGTTATCCAGGACCCTGTCAAGGCAAGTGCTGAATACCTCCAGCGAGGGAGATCTCACCCCTTCTCTGGACAAACTTCTCCAAGGTTTAATTCTTCTTTTATTTTATTCCTATTTCCAGAAAGGATTTCCCCTAAGGGAATGTGTGCCCCTTGTTCAGTGACCACACATCCTTGTGAACATTGTGGCTACTCTCAACATATTAAAAGACAGTGCTTAAATATATGCAATGTTCCAAGTTAAGAGGGTTTATCCAAAATTTGAAAGAAATAAAATAAAAGGAGCAGGAGGGGAACACACACTTTTCTTACTCTCCTGCTCCATCCATATCTAAAAAATTGAGATGTGTAGAGCTGAGATTAGCACTGAGTTGGCAAGATCTGGTTTGAGAATCAGACACTCTCATCAGACTTGTAACAAGTAAGTTTGCAGAACACTGCTATTAAAACAGTCATTAATTTCACTTCACTGGCTGAATCTGTATGCACATAATCTTGGGGTTTTCCTTTTTCTAACACTATCTTTGTTTAAGAAAAACCTGACATCATTAGCACTGCCTTCTTTATAAAGCTGAGTAAAAAACATTTCATTTGATCTGAAGTGGATCTGGGCAAAGTCTGGTAGTCCTTTTTTTGGTACTGATATTTTACCTAACACTCAATCCAAAGGAAAACTGTCATTTTTCCCACAGACTTCTACTGCCCTCTGTAGGACTATTTTAAATAAACTACCAGGAACAATGTAGAAGAAAAAAAAAATAAAAAGAAAGCACATAAGTACTGTATCACATCACCAACATGGTGGAGATGGCATAGTAACTTGATGTTTCCTATAGCTTCATGACCTCACTAATTTTTTAGACTGGACACAAGTAATAAGCAGAATATTCCCAGACAATGCTATCAGACTTTTGAGGCTGCGAAATGCAAACTGAGTGCCTGAAGAGCAGTGAAGTCAGTGGATACATGAGGGTGTTCAGAGCTAATCAAAAATTCCCACCATTTTGCAGAGCTGCAGGCTGCTTTCAGAGACTGTCTCTAGACTCTCCATTGTCCAAGCAAAATACTGACATAAGTTAATGAGAAAATCTACTGTAACACAGTCTTTACTGAAGTTATATCTTTCAGTATATATGAGAGTTTTGTTCTTGATACTACCTAGGATGCAGCTCTGCTCCTCCTTGCCATGGATAAAAGTAGATTTATGTATTCTAAATTGCATATGCAAATAAAATTTTGGCTACTATTTTATTTGGTAATCCCATTAGACAATTAGGAGGACATACTAATGGGGAAACTCAAGATAACCAGTAACTGCACACAGGCACAGAAATGCAATGTTCATTTGCCCCTCTGCATTCCTTGGAAATGTTTTTGATGATCTAGATGAGTTCAGCCGTGACCTTGGAAAGCGGCAGATGCCTTCCATGCCATAGTAAACCTGTGGTGTTCAAGGATATTAAAGGACAAGAAAGTAAACCAAAGGTGCACTTACACATGCATTTAGTAAACCAAAGCTATTCCTACGCAAGCATGGACTAAGCAACTCTGACAATTCAGAAGAGAACTAAAAGGCTCCAGTTGTATGAAGGGATTAGGATGACATAAAAGAAACCAAAACCCCACAAGCCTGAGTGGCTTATTTCCCCACAAAGCAAAAATGTAATTAAGACTTTAATGGCATTTTTCTGTAAAAACAGTCTGTAATACCAATTACACACATAAAAATACCCTGTCTAGAATGTTACTGCAATTATAAATGGCTAATCACTGTGACAATAAATAAAAAACCATAGCACAGCGTGTTACCACTTTATGATGTGAGCAATGAGGGCCCTGAAATTCCTGTAAGTTTGGGTAAATTCCCTATAAAATGGGAATTTTGCATATAAACTGATGGGCTAACACCAAAAATCAAATTAAAGCCATCAGGCCCTAACCTCCAAGCAGGTGCCCTCAGGACTGAACTAGGTGTCCAAGTCAGCCTTACTGGAGAACACTGATCTCTTCTCCGTATCTTGAAAGTGGTGTCAGACAGCATGTGAGGACTGAGAGAAAGAAAGAAAATACTGAGGACACGAGGTAAGCTGTGGGGAAGAGAGACTTGCATCTCTCTGCATGTTCCTTTGCTAAGAGCACGTGTGCATCTCGCATCAAACACACTGCGCATGCATCCAAGAATCTCTTATTTTTCTGCAATGGAATAATCATTTTTGATACTATATAAATCCTTTCCCCACAATTTCTAGAAAATCCGTGGTCTCATCAGTAATTCATTTGCAGAATCTTTCGAGAAATGTAGGTTATTTATTTCCCATTAGCTCGCTGTTCTTCCACGCTCCATTTGCTGTCCTTTTCCTTTCTGATGCATTCTGTTTCAATTAATACACTTTCATCACCACAAGACACAGACCATTGACCAACAAGACAATTTGAATTTGGAGGGAAAGGCCACAGATTAATAAAAGCTAAAAATTACAACCTACTTTTTAAGAAATTATTCAAACATAAGACACTGAAGGCCACCTTCTATCATAAAATGACCAATGATGCCAAAAGAGGCTGATTTTCTTTTCTCCCATTTCCTTCCTCAAAAACATACAAAGGAGCAGGTACTGGGTAAAGAGATGAAAACTTACCAAGCCTCACACACAGCACAGTCATGTAAGTCTCATTTTCTTATGCAAAACACAGGATATGGGTCAGAAAACGTGAATTGTCTTAGCACTTTGACAATAAACTTTGCCTGGCAACGTTACAATTAACTTCAAATAAGCCAAAAATTTGTCAGACCAACTGCTTTTGTTTCTCATGGATGCAGACCAACTTTGTGTCATGATTATATTTTTAAGAAAAGTTCAAGTTCAACTTTACATAAGCCCTCATTCTTCCTTTTTTTCTTTCCAAGACCATAATTTATGACTGGAAATTTTGACCAGAGCAAAGTTCTGAATAGTTAATGCAACTTATGTGGATTGTCAGCCTAAAAACCAGCCTTGTTTCTTTCAGTCATTTGTAATATTCATAGGAAGCAGCTCATCTCATGTGCTTCTTCAGCAACCAGTTTATCTTTCTCACGAGATGAATTACAGTGAGGAATGAGGGTTCCTAGAACTGACTAAGAATAGTTGATATTTAAGTTACTCAGTTGACGAATTATTGTTACTTCTCTGTATGCATGAGGACTTTTTTCTTCCTTTTCCTTTTTTGAAGACTAAAACCAGTACTTCACTTCCCTTATTTAGTAATCTTGGAAAACTGAGAAAAAGCCAGAATAGATGGAAGTGTATTCCATGCAGCATAACATCACACCACCCATACAAAGTAGGGCTCATCCAGCCAACCAACCCATGCTTCAGGACAAGACAAATCCCACCCCACCTCTGCCCAGAGCAGTATTTATGGGATATGAGCAGAAGAGTATTGACAAGAAGGACAAAGAAAGAGACTGGGGAGATACTACACAGGAAAACAAGGTTTCCACTGCTCACACTATAACCTGGTAGCTTGTTCTTTGAACTGAAAGCCAGACCTAATTCAGATTTAGAAACAACTATTATGTGCTGATGTTACAGTTAAATCACTACTGTTTACACATTGTACCTTCTAAAAGAGTAAGCATGGATTTACCAAGGTAGAGTGTTGCTAATTTATTAGCATATTATGCTAATACAGTAATTCGTCGTATGGTCATAATAACTATACTATGAAATGGTGAATTTAATTTTTCTCTTATTCAAAATCTGTTCAGGCAGGGTACTTCAGAATGTCCCTGAAGGACGCTGAGGACGCTCCACTGCCACCATCACAAGGTGAGGTTTTGAAGTAACATTCCAAACTCTACTGAGACACAGTCCTAGGACAACAATTGCTAGGGAAGGAAGAAGAACAGAGTTTCCTGGAAAGAACCAAGCATAAGAAGCACAGACAAGCTGACCCAGACCAGTGTTTCTCCCTGGAGCAAAATGCCCATTACAGTTATTAGAACTTCTGCACTGACAGGAAGGAGACTTGAGCCTGAAGGCTGCGACTGTCAAGTCACTGCAAGGAGCCCATGCTGAAGCCCAGTGCTGGCCCATCTTTGTCAGCAGAATGACTTTAAGGACATGGAATTTGCTGCCAGCCCACGCCGCCAATTTGACCGTGCCAGACTGGAGAGATGCGCTCGGTTCTCACCAGCCGCATCCCCCCAGCCCTGCTGGTAAATGTGGCACCACGGAGCTCAGAGCTACAGACTCAAGCTAATGAGTGCTGTCAGATTGCTAAATTAGTGAATGGACGCAAAGTCAGTAAATGTCATTCAAAAAAGCTCCGCTTCACACACAGCACGGCACTGAGTGTTTCTCATGCACTGCCACAGACAGCATTTCACTGCAACATTTATAAAATATAACATGCTCCTGCCATCAAACATAACGCTAGATGATTCCTGAAATTAGATTTAAATTGTGTAATTTTGTATCTTAAAGGATCTTCCACAACAGTGATGGAAATGAAAGCAACTGGTACTGTTTATCATAGAAAAACTTTGGAGAAATCTTTAGTGGTCATTTCTCATTCTTGTCAAACTACTCATCAAAATGCCTTATTTTATGATTAATTCATTTCCCCTTGTCTATGCTTGAAGCAAAATGAAAAAACATGGTTCACCAGTGCCAGGACTTTTTAAAGTTGTTTTTTGGATGTACCTTGAGGCCAGCAAGTCACAACTTCAGATATATTTAAGGAGGGCTACACTTTTTTCAAGAAGAGAGAGCTGGCTTTTAGATTGGAGATGTCATGTTTATAACGCACAGCTTTGAGACAGTCTTACAACTTCTGGAGATTAACAGAAAATCCAATTTCCTCCAAATGAAGCCACTATGAAGAGAAATCCAAAATATGAAATGCTTACCTTTGTCATTGCTACTTGTTGGGGTCGGAGGGGGAAGTCCAGGCTTGGATTTGTCGTAGTTGTTAAAGCTCTGGCTGCGTCGGTTGTTGGCACTGATGGAACCACGAGCTTTGGCCTCGCTGCCCGCAGCGGACACCCTCGTGGTGGGACCTGGGAGTCTGATGGAAGAATTACAGCACGATTAAGCACAGGTAAAAAGCACTCTGGGGAAGAAACTATGGGATACCATGCATAAGCTGAAAATAAAAGGATCAACAGCACAAGTGTAGGCTGGTAAGGGTCCTTCTACTTCCGTAAGAACAAATCAAAGGATCATCTTAGATGACAAGTGTATGCCAAACAAGCTACACTTTGAATTGTTTTACATCAGAAAAAAAACCCCTGAGACAAAATTAACAGTCACCTGCCATAAATCTGGTAAATCAGGAATAGTTACAAGTAAATTCAGTGGAGCAATACAACTGGTAAAAGGTTACGACGAAGAGAGGCACTACTGCTCTTAAACCAGATTATCTGACACTTTGTCACATGCTGCCCATATAAGGGCTGCCCTTATTTCAGAAATAACAATGAGATGGAACCTGGCTGCTTTTTCCCTTGTAGAGAAGCCCATTACATCTCTGCCCTGAGAGCTGCAAAGCTCAGCAGACAAGCCTAGCAAAACTTTAACTTGGTTCAATTATTTGAGCCTACATAAATCAAACAACGCTTAAGAGCCGCCTCCTAGAGTAACTACATTATCAGCGAGCTGCTGCAAGCCTCTGGTTTAAACTGGGCATCAGTCTCTTCCAGCATTTTCTTACCATAGCCTGTATTTACCAGATTTAGCTGAGCAATAGGAAAAAAATGTAGTTATTCTGGAGTAAGGAGACAAGCTTTTATGCTTTTCAGGCAAAAAGAGAGGTGGAAGATTTCGCTAAAAAGCCCAATAGAATCAAGAAAGCCACTAGCATCACATGTCAAAACACTTCAATAAGAACATTCATATATAAGAGCTTTTTAAAGCTTCTTTATATAAAATACAAAAATCTATTTAAATAACTTGTCAATAATAAGGTAAAAGGAAGAAATCCCAGTTGTCAGAAAGAGTGGGGATGCAACCGACCAAATCACCATTGTGCCTCTGAGAGAAGGAAGAGAAGCCAGGAAGGAACCTGGCAGGGCTTCCTAAACAAACTGAATTCTCCAAGACTAGTGAAGAAATAGAAAATATGAAAAGAAACATGAAGAAAAAGCCAAAATATCAACAGCTGCATGCACATGCTTTCAAAGCTCCAAAGAGTCTAAGACATGAGGGTATCATTCAAATACAAACCCAAAAATTAATTTACAAGCTCAAACCACCACAGATTCAGCACAGCACATCATGGTTCTGAGGTTGACTTTTAGACAAGCCTCTCAAATTATCCAGCTTTTTCCAACACTGGGGGGGTGCTAAAAGATTTCCCATATTCATCATTGCAGCAAGGAGTACATGAGAACACCCCAGAGATGCTTCATCCACTGTAGAGGAGACTACAGGGGAAGAAGCAGAGGGCAAGCAGCGACAAGAAAAGCATCTTGAGAACCTGAAAGTCACCAAGACAAGGAAGTTCGTGAAAAGTTAATTTTGTTTGACAGGAAACAAGCAAGGTTTTCTACAAAGTACCTCAGCTCGAAGTTCCCACCCAGTTTGAAACACTGAGTATGTTGCACCCACCCCAGCACAGCTGTGGGGGCACCAGCATCAGAGGGGAGTTTTCCAGTAGTAGGGAAGGGACAATCTTCCTGTACTGATAGAAAAGAAAAGGCTCCCCACACGTATCCATACAGGTTTTGTAAATTTGTCACATCTTAAAGTAAATAAAGCTCCTCAAACCATATGACCACTTAAGAAGTGACAAGTTTTCCATTCGAGTCAGTGTTGTCACTGCCAATAAAAACACACCAAGAATAAAAAAACCTACATGCTAAAAACACTCTTGAAGATATCCTTTCTCTTAAACTACTTTTCCGCAGTCGTTTAACTAACTGGTTTTGAGTCCCTGCTTTTGGTCAAGATATTTCACAGCAGTGCCTGTGAAATCTAAGGAAAAAAAACAGGTTCAGGCAGACATTTCTGGGTTCTTGCTATTTAGAGAGAAGGTACTGAGCTTGGAGAACACTCTCCTTTACTGCTCCTCAGCACCTCTGCTAAGCAAACATGAGCTGTCAAGCCGTAATCATTATCAAGGGAGAACACGAAAAGGAAACACTGAACTTCCTAACACGAGTTATTCTGCAGAGCTTCACTTTTATCATAAAAGAAAAAAGATTCAGGAAATAAATCCAAATTATACGGCAGAAGTAACAATCTAGACAGACTGAATAAAGATCATAAACTATAGTTCACAAGCTTAGCAAATATGGAGTGGTATAATCCACCAACGTAAAACTATATTCTAGTCAAACATTTAAATATATTATAGTAGCAAAATAAACAAGATTAATAACCAGATTAATAATCACAGCAACCCTTATGATCACTGAGATGCGATGGTCAGATGAGCTGGCATGCAAATCATGCTGGGATCCAGGAAAAAAAAATGGACTTAAATACTTATCAATCACTTCCAGGGAGATGACAAGTGCTTGGTGTGAGAGCACTGGGGAGTGTAGGGGCTCTGATGAGACAGAGCTGTTTGGGCTCACATCATGCAGGTGACACTCTCCTCCCTAGCCGAGACACTGGCCTGATGCAGCTCAGATGGGGGATGGAACTGGATGGTCTTTAAGGTCACTTCCAACCCAAAATATTCTATGGTTCTATGATTTCAATAATGCAGATCAAAATACAATTAATACAGTGGGGTGAGAACTCCCAGAACCATGTTTTGTTCTCAAAAGCAAAAAGCTCATAAGAACAAGAAAATCAAATTATTTCCTTGCGGGCCAAAATACATTGCACACCTCCAAACAAAAAAGAGAAAACAATGAAATCCTTCTAAAACTTTCACATTTCAGCTGTTTGTAAAGGCCTAATTACAAACTGTTTCCAACAGGAACCCTAAACATGCACCCAGAAATATTGCAAAAGGAATATTCATGCTTTGCAGAAGATGAAGAAATGCTAACCTAGAAGACCTTTTCTGACCAAGAGTGAATCGGATGATTTTGCTTTGAGATGAGTCCCTGGGAGATGCACTGTGACAGGAAAGAAAAAGCGGAAGAGAACATTGATAAAGAAACTTGTTTTGGTCTGTTTTTTTAAACCCACTGAACTTAATAACTGGTTTTAGGAAGAAAAAGGGGTTTTTGTGAATTTCACATGAATATATAAAGCTTCTTGCCCAAGTATGACTTCAGGTCAAAACCACTACAATCTGAAATTAATTAATTTTTACAGAGTAATGAACATGTAAATCTGCATACAACCCCCAACTCGATTCCTCTTTTCCTTCTCAATCCTTTATTATATGTATTTTCTGTAGAATCTGAGCAATTTGACTTTAGTACATACTAAGAAAACATGACACTGAAGATCTTCAGGATATATATATTTCAATTATTTGAAACCCAGCCCAATCCACATAATGGACTGTAAATACCTAAGTAATATATACATGCTCCTATGCATCTCTGCATGTTTTTGATTGAAAAGTTGTAGAAATCTGTTCAAACATATCTTTATTTTACAGTAATTATTTCCTGTACAAGCTTATACATCCTGTAGCAACACTGTTTTTCAATTATACAAAACTACTGTTTACACTCAAATGAGCATAATTGGCGAAGGAAGACATAAAAGCCAAACCCAAACAACCTCTGAGTAGTCTCACTTGGAAGGCTTCAGTTAAACTGTTTATATCCCTCATCAGGCAGCACTTAAGCCAGTGTTCACCTCAATGTGTGTTAACACAAAGAAGCCTCAATTTGAGATACACAAACCCAAAAAAGCCTTCATACTTTAGTAGTTGTCCAGATATGATTTCTGCTTTTAATTCTGGCCACTTATTCCCACCAAATCCTCCCTGTCTTAGCAGTGGAAGGGTCAGACCTGCAGAAGGCTGCACGTGCGTTCACTCTGGTTCTGCCTCAGAAATTGCTTTTACCGCAGCCTGGACAGAGCACTCCTGGTATTAAAGACATTCAGAGAACAAAGACTCCTTCTATTCATCTGTACTCTGATCTAGGAGCACCAACAAACGCCAACTACAAAAATTATTTTTCATGTAAAGCCAGCAGCATATTATTTTTGACCAAAAAGCCTAGATTTGACTTTGATTGCCACCAGGCATTATTTCTTTTACCACTGTCAGAGTAACCCTTCCCCACAGCGGAAAGTAACCCTTCTACTTCTTACTGGGGACTGAAACTCTAGTAATCTGAGAACTGAAGTTGGTTTGCATATGCCTAAAATCTACGTTTTCTAAGGGATACAATAAGCATGCTTTGTGAGGAGAAAGAAGCAAAAGAAATGGTGAGAAAAACATCTTTTGAAAACCCTGTGGTTACTTGGTTCAGCAGGGATGTTACACCCATTGGGCTGCAGCTTCCAGTACTGAAAACATATTGGAACACATGTGTTTTGATTTCAAAGGTGTGAAGTCAATTGCTACCCAGCATTCCATTCCCAACATACTTTATTCTAGAGCAGAACTAAAGAAAAGAGTTGCTTTGGCTTTTTAAGACCTTTAATGAGACGCAAAACCCAGAGATAAATAATGAAAAAATAAAAACAACTTTAAGGAGATTTCCCCACCTGGACTGCATTTCTGGTTGTGCTTTGAACTGATGCTGCACAGCTTGTGGGGGCTGTTGGCACGGAGTCTGGAGCGAAGCTGGCACCTGCTGCTGTGGGACCCCCACCTGGCACTGGGATGGAGGCCCTGCTTGCTGGGACGGATGGTGGTGAGGCTGCTGCTGCTGTTGCTTGTAGCGGGATAGGCTGAAGAAGAGGCCCAGGATGGCCTTTAGATTCCCATTCCTGATTTCTGTAAGGCAATGTTCAGAAGTCACTCGTCAGCCATCAGCGGGTCTTTTCTCTCCGACAGTGCTGCGGGTCAGCCATTGCACCCCCAGAACCCTGTCTGAACAGAGTTCCTGTGGGATATCCTTTAGGATAAGTTTCTTTCTGCACATCTAATTGGCATTCCAGTTGACTGCCAGTGAGCACCAATGACAAATAAATAACTGATTTCTCCCCTGCGGTGACTGAGCAATAGCTCACATTTCCGCTACAGTCTGTATTAATGCCAGTGTGCTTAAAAAGCAAGTCCCTTAAATCTTTCCTCTAAAGAAAAGTAGCTAAAACCCCCCCAAACAGAACCCCCACAACAATTGTATTAACGACAGCACACTGTAAAGATTTCACAGTCCTAAACCTGCACAAGGAGGAAACTGCTCCATTCTCACACATATTTCTGGAATATCAGACTAATTGTTTCCACTAAGAAAATCTGATGCAAGTTTTGCACCAGAAAATGTGGTTATTGGGTGAAATAGCTATATTCAAACAAGTAATTACCAGCTTTGACACTACCACAAGCTGATCAGGAATGGACACCCAATGTACCTAAAGGTAGCTTGACAGTGCATGTATAAACTCTTCAATTCCTAAATGTCATCCTGCGCTGCTATGCAATATCAAATGCAAAAATGTAAAAGCAAACAGAAACACAAAGATGAAGAGGTGTATCAGACCATGCACTGAAGCACTGTATCATAATTAATATGCAAGAGTGCAAATTCTGTCTTGCAGACAACCTTAATGTGCTGTGGCTTAATTACTTTAGCATGTTTAATTTCCTAAATTAAAAAAGCTACATCAAACAGCTGAACTTTTGCCTGTGTTGTATAGACCACTTGAACTAATAAAGCTCACTATTGCGGAGGGAGGGAGGGAGGCAGGAAGGAAGGCAGTAATGCAGGCAGGAAGGCAGGCAGGAAGGCGGGAAGGCGGGAAGGCGGGAAGGAAGGGACATGTGACAAGACAGTGGCTAAGCACAAAGGCAAGAACCAGAATTTTCATTTCTGTTCCCAGTTCTGGCTGAAAGGTTGCTCTGAGTTGGTGATGGGCCCCACTCCATCCTTTACTCCCTATCCCAGCCACATTTCTGCTCACATTGCTCATCTTGGCTGTATAAACAAGCTTCTGCTCCTAATCCTCAGCACTTTACCCAGAAAATCTCAGACTAATGGCTTAAAACTATTGCTTCCCTTTCTGTACCAGCTTCCAGCTTTGGTCTCCTTGTCTACCTGCACCTCAATCTACTTTTCCTGCCCAGCCACTAATAAAATTTTCTTTCTTAAATTTGGTTCAGCTCATGTCCTCAGAGATCATCAGACCTTCTCCAAGTGGCCCTGCTCATCACCCAGACCCAGGACATTCATTATCATTCCCAGGGCACTTCAGCAGCCATTTTCAGTCTTCCTTTGGTTTTTGGCCATTTTTAGTCTCTTCCTGAACAGTGGGGTCCCAATTAAACCTGCCTGTTTCCCCTTTCCCCAGTCCACTCCTGCTTCCATGCAGTGCCATGCACAAACCCACCCTTCTTTCACTGCACCAGGCAGGTTCCTTCTCTAATCTGCAAGTTCTCTTCACCAATGTGTGTTTAGCTTGGGAGGACAGGGGTGGAAGTAGACAATAAAGTAAAACAGACACAAAATACAGCAGAGCACAGTAAAAAGGATTTCCTTATCTCCAGTAAAGAACTCAAATTATTCACGGGAACTGTCAGGAAAGTAGCATTTAATCACAGGTTGAAGCGTAACTAAACAGACCCAGAGGCACTGGGAAGCTTAACTGCATAAATACAGGCCAGAAGATAAAAGAAATTACCATGGGCCTGCTTGTTTAAATTTAGCAAAGCTATATGCAACTGGAAACTGATTTGCATGTGAAGTGAGAGGCAATAACAATAACCCACCTACGACCTGTTGCTTTCTATGGCTGCCTGTTTCCTGCTGTATTTATCAGAAGAGCAACCTGCTTTTGACCAAATAAAGATAATCAAAAGAACACTTTTAATGAGTTAAAGTAGTCTCTTTCCCTCTGGGTTTGAAGCAAAATATTTCAAATTGGCCTCTCAGAAGCACCTCTGTTTCTTTTATCTTAAAAACTGAGGTAATTCTGGCAGTTCTACCCTGCACGTTGTACAAAAGGAGTATTTCAAAGAGTACTTCAGCCTGACTGCACTCTGCCCATCAGCAGAGTCTCAAATGCTTCCTGCTTCAAGTCCTCTCCAGTCCACGGTCAGCTCCAGTATCACATTGACTTAGATAAGGACAAAGATGTCACCCACCCATTTTAAAGGTGGAGACAAAAATTACTGTCCTGGATACTGGAAACAAACACTCCAGACACTTGTGAGGAAACTGGAATCTGGTTTTCACAGGAAATCGCACAAATCTACTCTTTGGAGATTTTCATCCTAGGATATCTCTGTTGGTGCTTGTTTCCCCTACACCACTGCTCCATGATTCATCCAGCTGATCATTATTCAGCTCATTTTTTACCCAGAAGAGGTCCAGCTGCTTATCTATGATGTCAGTTTGAGTCTCTACTGCACATTTATGTCCTCCACAATCTTCAAAATCTCAGCAGGAAGGAGATACTGTGTGAAGGAGAGCAAGCTTCACTGGGCAGATGCCCTTCCAGGAGTCTGAAACAAGTCTAAGAGCAGGGGTCTGGAAAGACAGTTCAAAGAATGGACAATAAAATCTGCAGCAAGAAGTGAAAAGAAGTCTCCAGCTCTCTGGGATTTTCTTTGTAAATACAAATGGAGATTTTAGATTTGTAAGAATCTGTGATAAGGTGATGCCTTTTTGCCTCCACGCTTCTGGGGAAGGGGCCTGCCTTTAGGACAGCATGGTCATCAGCAGTGATTGCAGATCCTCAGCATCTCCACTGCATAAATCCATAAAAATGGACTCCGTGTAAGTGGCACGCACATATCAAAGCCGGATTTTTCAACACTGGAAGGATATGACACATGCAGTCCCAAATTAATTCAACATTTAGGAGTCATCCAAATTCCAGTTTTGAATCATTAACTTCTCTCCACACTAAAGCTGCCCTATTGGAAAATACATGTTCTTAGCAAACCCAGGAGACTTCAGTGATTATTCCGCTTTGGAAGCAATCACAACCTTTTCCTTCTTCCTAGATGAGGATCTGCCAGAGAAGTAAATAAAGTTATTTGCAGTTGACCTAGCAGGTCTTGGCAACTTGCACAAAAACACTGGCTTGTTTGGCAACAACATTCCTCACTTTAAATCATTCTATGCTCCTCAACACAGCTCCGGAGCGACTAGAACGAGAAATTTTCTTTACTGTTGCATTCAAGTCTATTAACTTCTTTCATAAAAATGTGTTCATTCCCTCCTTCTCTCTAGCTGTCACTCTCTTCCTTCAATGTTAGTGGTGGAGCCAGTAAATGTTCTCATTTATATGCTGGCAGCAAACAATACTGGTCCCTTCTTAGCTTCCGTGTGATTTAAAACATTAATTCCTAGATAGTGTAAAAGAAAGGGAGAAATCCCAAATCAGCGAAGCCATGGGATAACATGCATCCTGCTGGGCCTGACTTGTGACTTGGCAGGAGAGCCATGAGCATTAATCATGTTGTTCCTTCCCCAGTGTGAGCAACACCACGCTGCCAACTTTGTACACCCAGGCAGTTTTCTTGTCACTAATCTGCTATTTCACTTAGATTTTACCTTCTATCAAGACAGGTAAATAATGTGAAATGTATTTTTAAATATTTCCATGCTAAGGTAAAAACTGGCTTTTACAACCAACTCAGCTGCATTTTCTTTTTAATCATTTCCTGGCAAACAAACTTTCTGCTCTTTGAAGTTTTAGCTCATGCTTTCTTTTCTTGACACAAGAATCCTTCTGATTATAACTGAGCAACTGAGGCATATAATACTGGCAGTACTCAGGTGGAGCATAGCAAAGCCTCACTTTGGAAGAAAATATTTGTTACTGCTGTTCTAGTTCAGCCTAAGAATATACCTAGCATTCAGCCTCCTCCTCTACCAGTCACGGTATATTCAAGTTAGAACAATGCGTACTAAATATCTGCTATTTCGCTGCAGCCTTCTCCTCCAAATCAAGTTTGTGAAGAGACTCAGTCATCAAATATAACTTTGAAGTCTCACCTGGTGCCACATATTCAATTATTTGTCGTGTACAGCACTGATGGAGATGTCATATAATATATTCAGCTCCTGAACCAAACTGCTTTCCCAGCATATTTAAAGGCAAATACAAGTGAAAGCTAGTGCTGAGGATGACAGAACTCTGTTTGATCTCTTAATAAGATAATAGCTAAACAGCTTCTGAGCCAACAGGTACCACACATCCTGGCAGATATCATGCACTGGCATAAAGTAATAGAGTAAACCTAGTTTGGTTTCAGAAAAATTCTGATGCTCTTCAAAAGTGGAGTGATTAATTAGAGGTCAAAATGTCTTTTTTTTTTTGTTTTGGTTCAAAACATTTGGATCTGATTGCTTTGTGCACTAGGAAACAAACTTAAGAAAAATACTTAAAATGAGAAGAAAGCAGGATGGTTGTTCAGGTAAGACAATAATTGAAGAATAAGGAAATAAATTTTTCTCTCACAAGGTAAACAACTGACAGCAGTTCACTTACATCTGTAAAATGCAGATTGATCAATGCCAATAAAAGAACTGAGAAAAGAAATTTCTGGTTTTAAAAAGAAAGAAATAAAGAAGTGATTGAATTCTAATATGGTCTCATTGATTATTTTTACAAGTCAGCTGTGTAGAAATTAGATATGTATTTTATCTACCTTTCACATTGAGATGGAGAAAAAAGAAGTAAACATTGTCAAAAGTTTAAATTGCCCTTATTAATCTTCCATTGCACTCAATGTTCTGGTTGCAATCACAAGTAGTAATTCAGGTTCCTCATTTAACATGAAATCTTAAATAACCAATGGACTCACCTTCTGCTGACAGCCCCTGGATGTTAATCCCCTTAGCAGCCAAGAAACTCAGGCATGCATCTATGTTTTCAATCTGTTCAAGAACAAACAAACAAAAAAAAGAGATACAAAAAGAAAATGTATTGTAATAATTATTTCCTTTCATCTACCACCACCCTTGAGTGCACTCAATCTTTGCATCCCATAAAAAGTCCCTTTGCTCATGATGTGGAAACCACAGCATGAAACCCTCTCAGTTACTGAGATCCTAAATGGATTATTCCATTGATTATAAACTCATTATTCCATGGGTCAGGGCTTTCTGTTATTTGCATTTGCACGAAGCAGGTTAGTTCATGCCCCAGCCACAACAGGCGATCGCTGCATTTCTCACTCGAGGGTCAAGGATGTTCTGTGCCAGGATCCGTAACCTACAACAAGTGCAACAAACACGAAACTGAAAATAAACGTGGAAGCCATTTGTTTGAGGAGGCAGATTGCCACTTGCTCTGAAGTTGACAGCTGGTAGAAGTTTCCAGCCACACCAACAGTTGAACATAAAAGCTGTAAGTGGAAACCCCAGCTGGAATCCGAAACGCGCTCTCTCACGGCATTCCCGGCGTGTCAGAAAAGACAGGCAGCTCTGGGCACTCGCTGAGGGGCATGGGCTGCCCTTCACAGAGATGGTACAGTGGGAACAAGTTCCATGGGATAAAATAAATTTTCACCAGGTAGGGACTTGTGCTCAACAGGTCAGTAGCTATGCACAGCTCCGGCTGCTATACACAGGCTGGACCTAAGAAAAGCCCCACCTAAGAACGTGAACTCCGGAGAGGCTGCATGAGTCAGGAATGTTTTCCACTCTATCTCAGCATTACAGTAGGGATCTTGCAGTAGCCTCACACCTCATTTCCCACCAAGCTCCCACTACAGCTCTGCTGTCATAACCAGAAGATGCGGAGAGTACCAGCCCCCACCCCAGACCAAAGCACTTCCAAGCAAGCTTGGACACCTCAAGGGGCTGCAAAGAACAGCATTTTAGGAAATACCATGTTTTTTGTGTAGTTACACAAAAAACCTTTGGATGATCCTGTTGAGCAATTTTTTAATTTAACCAGGTAATCAGCACGTGACAAAATAGAATCTCTGTGTTTGAACATCTCTCAAACATTAATTTATTAATTCCTGAAACATTGCAACCAAACACTGCATCCACTGTATGGATAAGAAAGGAGACAGACACCAAGTCCCACACTTGGTCCCACATAACTCCCTTTATTCTGTGAAGTGTGGAGACATCAAAAGGAAACATGAAAAATCCAGCTGCCCTGTCAGCTCCTGCCTGCCCTCAAAAAAATACACAAGTGAGGGCCAGAGAAAGGCAGCATTTTAGAACCTGAGCACCCAGCACCTGACCTGAACTCCCTGTCCTTCTCAAAGTAATAAAAAAGCACCAGGGAAGCTGCCAGGAAACCTCCCACACGGACTTCTCTCAAGGTACATTAATTCATTGTCTATAACTATAACAATAAAAATATTTTCTTCTATCACAGGGGGGAAAAAAGTATTGGCATTGCTGATTTCAACAATTAGAAACACTTTTATCAACCTCACTATACTTTGAGATATACTATACACAAAGTATATAGTACACTTTGAGTAAATTATACACTCCAAAACCCAGAGAGGTACCAAAGCATACATTTCCTGTAATGCTCAGACCTTACAGCTTGGAGCAGGGTGCAGTTCAAAGGTTCATTTATCCCCAGTTCAATATGATCCAACAGTCAATTGACCCATTTCCTTCTTCAGTACTCAACAACCCTTTCAAGTTTTCAACACGGCTCTTTTATTGAGGTGGTTTGGGACTTGGCCGGAAAACCAAAGTTCACCTTTTCAAGAATAAACACCACATAAAAGGACCAAACCATTTCTACTACCTGCACTTAACAAGCTGCATCATTCCAAGAACATTTGCAGTCTTCCACAGCTGTGGGCAGACGTCTCCTCTCCCAGAAAGCAGGTTTGTGACTAAAGATCAGCAATATCTCATCCTCACTCCAGATATGCAGTAGCTCTCTCAGTCCTGCCCTGCTTGCTTCTCTTTCGAGGCCCCTCATCTTTGCATAAACTCTCTCTTAGGACAGAGTGAACGCAGGATTAAGATTTAGCTGAAATGATTAAAATTTTATAAGAATTCAAGGTCCTTCCCACAAAATAACTGCTGGCCTGAGTCAAGAACCCTGATCTTGGCTGAATTAGTCTAACAGCATCAGAAATCATTTTGCTTGTTTAAGGAGATGAATTCCCAATAATGTAACATGTCACATGAATTTCACTCATAAAAGCTCCAAAGAAGGATTCTGCCTTTGGCCAATGCTGCATTAACTATTAATAATATGAAAATATTGTTTCATGGAGAAAGATGCCCCCAGTGCAGACAGGGCTGGAGACAGCAAGCTGTTCTGAAGTAGCAGTGTGGTAGTTACACCATTTAGATGAGTATAGGATAGAAGTGAAGTTTCTGGATAGATCTCAGCTAGAAGGTAGGAAAAAATTCTTTCCTGTGAGGATGGTTAGGCCCTAGCACAGGTTGCCCAGAGAAGCTGTGGCTGCCCCATCCCTGGAATTGTTCCAGGCCAGGTTGGACAAGGCTCGGAGCAACCTGGTCTAGTGGAAGTTGTCCCTGCCCATGGCAGGGGGGTGAAACTGGGTGAGCTTTAAGGTCCCTTCCAACCCAACCATTCCATGATTCCAAGCAAAACCCCAATGACTCTGCATCATGGTGATTTCTAACAAGAAATACAGTGGCCTCCTTGAATTACAGCATTCAGCAGCAAATCATCACCCAGACTCTACAGGCCCTTCTTTTGCCAAGTCCACATATTACTTAAACCCTTTAGGCAGATGTGAAAGGACTGGATTTGCCAAAGGGAGTAGATATATTTTGTTTCACTGTGAGCTACAATTGTTTTTTGGCTGACAATTCTGATTTCTCATTTGCTTTGTCAGCGACGTTTAACACAGCAGAGGCAAAGCAGGAAAGATGGCAGCTGGATGCTCTCATTTCCTGCCCACCCAAAACAGGGGAAAGCTGTGCAAAAGAAGGAAAAGCCAGGAAAAGCCATCCACGGTGATTATCTCCCTCAGAAACATTATCAGGATTATCCAAAACTGAACCTTGTTAAATTTCCTGGCTAAAATCATTAAATGAATTTGCAATTTTGGATCACCACATTTAAACTACTTCGGGTGTAATCAGCTGTCAAGGATGTGCTATCAGTCCCACATCCTTATATAACGAGTATTTATTCTGGAATGACCCTAAATGCCAACCAAGGACTGCTAAGACCACACCAGAGAGGCAGTCAGCCTCTGGGGGCCCTTCTCCTCCTTTCTTTTAACTGGGAGATTATGAAAATAAAAAGTCAAAAACCAACACCGTAGAAATTAAATTTGTGCTCAGACATAACAGATCAAGTGTCATTGCTCCCACTGTCATATTCACAGAAGGAAAAGCTAACCGAAAATTTCCCCTTAACATGAATAACCTGGCAAGATGGGAGCAGAGAGCATCATGGCTAAATAATATACATGGAGAACTGTCCAAGACCAGACCATAACACAAGTTTTTGTGTTTATCATATAACAGCAATTTCAATTTCTATTCTTGACAGTGCAAGAGAGAAAACATGCCCTGGCCAGTATGAGCAGACCAGGATATGTCAGAAACAAACAAACAAAAAACCCTGACATATTCCCATCTTATAGCCCATAAATGGAGACCCACAGGTGAGCACTGATACGTGTTGAACAGTGACTGTATCAGACAAAAACCTGAATATGGAAACTGCCTCCAGCCAAAGCTATCTATCCAACTCTGCCAAGTCAAATATACAGGGTAAAGGATAACCAGTGCTGCCCTTGTCACAGACACAGCAGGTTTCCCGAACAAAAAAACAGAATTGCACTTGTTGTAGATTCCTTCACTTACAAGCCAGGGAAAGTTTCTCACGTTGTGATGCAAGACCTCTGCCTCCAACTTTTACAGTGATAAATGGGGAGTTTATATGAGCTTACCCAGAAAACCCTCTACTTACATTGAAACCAGCGCTTTCCCTTTAACTTGTGGCTCAATGTTACATGTAGTCATTTTCAAAAGAAAAAAGATTGAATTCATGTGAAAGTTTTAAAAGCCTCCCAAACCTTTGTGCAATATTCCAGCAGACTTCACCTACAGTGTAGAAACAACGAAATAGCCTAACACACGCTGTTTCTTGGGGCAAAATCTATTCCTTGTTTGTATTTTTAAATAAAGCTTTTACCCTCATATTTTTATATCCTGAAGTTTAGAAAGAACCTTAAACCCTTAAGACATTACATTGACAATCCTTTGAGCCCTAGAGTTCTGGGGGAGGAAGGGCTTGCCATTCCAGTAATATCTCATTTGCTCTATTTCCTAAACATAATTATATATAAAAAATACCAAACCAGAACTGTAAATTCCATTTGTCCCAGAAGGATATAAATACTAACTCTTATTGCTCTGTTTAAAATAAATCTTCATTAGTAGTTATCCCAATCAAAATGTATCTTTTTAAAAAGAAAATAATACATTGCTCCCAGTGTTCATATGCTGCTCCTGACTATTTGGATAAAAATGTCTCCCAAAATTATGCTTCAGGATTTTGACAGAACTTGGTGGGTAACTTAGAAATAAAATAAAAGATGTAATATAAGGCCAAACAAAGCTAATCCATATTTTGAAGCCAGGTTGTGACAGATCTAGCCACAGAAACAGAAATCTGTTTAAATGTACATGAAGAGCTGACTCTTCTGCTAAAATTGCATTACTTTGGGTTTTTTAAAGACAAGAAGAATTTGGGCACTAGTCTAAGGCTGGAAAACCAGCCTAAGCCTCATCTCGTGCATCCTCTTCTCTTTGACCCCAGTAAAACCTTTGCTATCCTGTGTTTCCAGCTCTTCTTCCAGAAATAATGGGACAAATATTCAACATTCACTCCCAACATGCCCAGTGTGAATAGAAATGAGGGCAGTAAGCCCCAGAGAGAAAACTGTGATTCACACTGACCAAAATTTCTAATGATAACACAGAGCATCCAAGGGGCACGCTTGCACTGTGAATGGATTCAGGCCATCCAGGGCAACTCCCAAGGTTTGCCAAAGCTGATCTGCTTGGGGAGAGGCACATGGAGGCTGTAGAAATGTTCCTGCTTTATTCAGCTTTACAGGTTTCTTTCAGGTTGGTTTTTTCCAGTTTTTTTTATTTAAAATTGAAACTCTGCTATGGTGAAAAACAAAAGTAAAGAGCAATTTCCTTGACAAATATCCCTGGAAATATTATTTTTGGATTAGCTCTTCAGGATCAGGCCTTCGAAAAGTTGAAGTGGATAATTCGTGAATAATCTGAAATCTTGAGATGTTCTAAATTATGATTAAGCAACAACAAGCTCAACTTTGCACAAATATCAACAAAGAATCCTGCCTCTGGAGAATCATTAATTTAGGACATAGATGTAACTCTCTTGACTAGATTTTAACACATACCACCGTAACTGTATTTATTGGCACTGAATCTCTGTTTATGTGTAACTGAAAAGAGGAAAATGTGGGGAGAAGCCATGGCTGTGCTCAATAAACTCCATGAGGACAGCAGTGACTCTCATGAATGCATTATTGCCACCTTTCCTGCATGCTCATGGAAGACCCTTTTCTATCTGGGGCTCCCAGACCAAAAGTTGTATGCTGCACAATTGGGAAAAGGGGGAATGGCTTTAAACTGAGAGAGAACAGGGTTAGATTGGATATTAGGAAGAAATTCTTCCCTATGAGGGTGGTGAGACCCTGGCACAGGATGCCCAGAGAAGCTGTGGCTACCCCATCCCTGGAAGTGTCCAAGGCCAAGTTGGATGGGGCCCTGAGCAACCTGGGATAGTGAAAGATGTGGAAGTGACACAAGATGGTCTTTAAAGTCCCTTCCAACCCAAAACATTTTATCATTCTGATTAAATGTAAAATCTACCATCAACATCTAGAGAAGATGCATTTCTTCCTAAAACATCCTTGAAATCTGCATAAACCAGCATTTTTCAGAGTGCATAAAGGCTTGAAAGGAAGGACTGACACTGCCACCACTCAGTGCAGTAAGCGTGGGCTGTCACACGCTGCTCTCTGTCCTTGAACACCAGCTCAGGTGCTGAAGGCTCTGTGTATCATTACCCTGAATTTTCAGCAGGAATCCACAGTGTTGTGGAACTCACACAGAAAGAGCCTCCTGCAATGCAGACACTGGCAGTTGTTCATTTCTAAAAAAGCTCCCTGGGAAGGGAGTTGTGGCCACAGCCCGTTCCCAGGCGCGGCGTTCCCTCCCCGCCTGGCTGACAGGAATTCTTGAGTCTGCAGGCCTGGGGGTCACAGCCTCACCTGTTCCCATGGGATTTATTCCAGTGGCACCAACATATATGTGCCCCCTCCTTCCTTGCACCTGGATCCTGGATAACATCTCCTACCGAAATTCCCCTGCATAACTGCTTAGAACAAGTGCAGTAATACCACTTGTATATGTAAAAATAGCTCCGCATAAAAAGCAGAAGAATAAAATGTTCTAGATATGCACTACCTTCATGGAGCAGCTGATTAAAATAACCATTATCACACACAATGTATAGGCAATGGCTGGAAATGAAAGATTTGTGACAACACACAGAGACAAAGTTTATTTCTCTGGACTGTTTAATGCTTTGTAACAGCTATGATCTGTTCCCACAGACAGTCCACAGTGAAGAGCTTATCACTACATCTCCTGTAAAAAGAAAGAAACACCCAGGCATGAGAAGAAATTTCCATATAAACAGCCTTACTTCTTACAGCACCAAACTGGAGGAGAATAATAAATGAATTTTTACTTCCACCTATCCTCTAATCAAGCTAACCTTTTCTCCTTAGTTAGAAAAGGTTGTCGTCCCTTATTTCCCAGTTTTCCCCACTTATGCCAAGAATAGCAAGAAGCTATGTGTTTGCAAAGTATTTCATAAAAGGTGTATTTACATAATAATTTTACATCAGTCATGGGCATGGCAGAAAATTATGTCAATGGTGATTCTAGACTTCCGTGTAGGTGTAAATACGTAAGTGAAAGCTATGGAGATCTCTACAAATGTATGTGGAATAACCCTGGCCCCTCAATGCATTTGCTGGTCCATACAGAGGGGGTAGAACCACAGGTATTCAAAATGCAGTAATTCCATTTAACTGCAACATAAACGATCAAACAGAATCTAATACTGTCTTTATAGTGAAGCTCATATAATACACTTTTTTCATAAAAATTACTTTGCTGGTCTTTAGTGAACCCCAACACTGTTCTAGAGACAGATGATGTAAAATTCTTGCATCACTGTATGGGATGAAGAACTGAGAGCACCCCACTGGTGACCACAAAGGTGATCTGTTATGGGAATGAAATAAGAGTGTCAGCAGCAATGTTTGCAAAGTTGTTCCCTATATACCCACCCAAAGGATGGAACAGGAGGCACATACTGCCTGATCACCCATCTCTGCATGCAGAAACAGTTCTGGAAGCCTTCCCCGCCAGAAAAAACCCAAATCTCTGTTTAGTGACACTACCATGCCTTCTGGCAGCGAGATGTACATATTGGCCCTTCCTGATCCAGTCTAGCTCTATTTATCCTGTTATTTTCCACGTGGGATGATGGGGGGCACAGTGCGGAGCTTGTGGTTTTATTTAGACTTCAAGCTCTGCAGCACAGAAACCTCAGATCCAACCATGCCTGTCTCACTAATTACCATGCACAAATGGTAAGCATGGCAGCATAACAGTCTGGGTATCTGGGAAAAAATAGAGACAGTAAAATTAATCTTATCTTAGAGCAAGAGTCATATAAACTGAGGCTGAAGGACAGCTAAGTACAAGCAACCTGGCAGATCATCTCTGTAGCAAATCATTCTTGTCTGCATCACAACATGGGTTCATACATGACCAACAGAAATACCAAGGGCTTCAAGAAAATGATTCCAACATTCCTGAACTTGCTATTTAGCCATGTCCCTGCATGAGCAGTCACAGCAGCTAAACTGGTGTCTGTCACTGGCCAGGGGGATGTCTTCCCCCTCAGCTGACCTTCAGCTCTGAGGAGCTGCACCACAGGTTAAGGCCAGAAGATACCCATCTGTTACCATGGTAACATCAAACCAGATTAAATTTCTAAACATATGCTCCTGGTAAGTTAAAAGCTCCCCCAAGCAAAGTGGGAGAAGGTTTAGAAGACAGGAAAGTTCCCCTTACTACATTTGCTCAGCCTTGGAGTTAGATTACTTGAAAATACACAGCTATATTTAACCCCTGGGATACATTTCCAAAAATCCTACGCTAGGAATTCGCAGAGAAGAAACGTGCTTGTGCTTCTTTTGATCTTCCAGCAGAGCTGCTCCCCTGAATTAGCAGCACATGCCCCAGCAGCAGAGCCCTCCTTGGCTTTGGGACCCAAGGGGGCTGGAGCAACAGCCTGGCAGATTTATTGCACCTTTCTATGGCAACGTTTGGACAACGTTGGCTGCATAAAACTGCTCAAAACCTTTAGAGGAGCAGGTTAAAGTGGGTGCCTGCATTGGAAGAGCAGAGACAGAATTATTTTCTGTGAGAAAAAAAGCAACTAAGAAGTTTTTTTTAATACAGCAGCTATTTTTAGTTATTTGTACATAACACAGCAGCTCACTCTCATAGTGGATTTTACACACACACACAGAGCTGCTCAGGTGATGCAGATGGTTTCAGCTCATTATTCATGCTTCCAGCCAAGTCATGAAGGTGATCCCAGGTACCCCCTGTAAGTAAGGGCTACATCATGGCAGCACTCACCTTCATTGCATCAACTCATTAAAGTGTTCTTGAGAAAAAGAACACAGAAATATGGATAGCATATGTCATACACACAAATAGTAATGGAGATTTCAACATCTCATGCTCTTTCACCAATTAAAAAAAAAAAATTATGGAGCTGGCAAGGATCACACTGAGGAGGGAAGTGGATACCTGTCTCCAACAGCTGAGTTAATATTCTCAGTACTGCTCAACTCAAAACCAAGGTCCCCACCAGGCTGGAGAATTTCCATACAATCTGTTCCTTAGGTGCCACATCCATTACAAAACAGCTCATTTTCAGAATGCAAGAAATCGGCCAAATATTAATAGTCAAATTCCCATCAGTGGAAGTAAGGTTTCCTTGAAAATTAAGTTATTGTACTGAAAACATAGCCTTCATCTCAACTTCCACAGAGTTTTTGGAAAGAAATGCTGGCTCTCACCCACACTGCAGTACAGGATCCTTTGTTTGCAACACAAACAGCAGTAGGAAGAGTGAGTGGTATTACTTTACCACTACAGCTCGGTATCTGCATCAGAAAGGGATGATTCTTAAAAGCTTCCTGTCAGCACATGAAAAAAATAAATACCTCCTTTTTGCTATTTGAGAACAGATAGTTATAGACACAAAGATATCCTGAAAAATAATAAAGCCTGAGCACAAACCCACAGCAGCACCACAGTAATTTCCTCGCCTATTTATAGGAGGTGCTGTGGTGTTTCTTAAGCCTATGAGCCTTTCTGTTGCTCCAAATTCTTTTCCTGGGTGTCCCACCACTTCCCCAGACATGGGAAGATGAAAGTCTGGTGTATCCACCCACAGATTCCCCAATCCTCTTCCTTTCAGCACGTTTCAGCTTTGCTATATTCATACAGATAACAAATAGCAAAGACAACTCGTACACTTTGCTTTTCTGTTTACTTCATCATTTTACAAATAAGTGATATGAACCCTTTTACAAGAGGTAACATTCAGCACTTGCAAAGGCACCCCCACATCAATAAGAATAATCTATAATATCTAGGAGGGCAGTACTAACCTCCCATACTCTGCAAGATGCCAAATGTTAAACTCTAAAATCGTGCCCTGAACAAGTAGCAAATAAGAAAAAAAGAAGAAAAATATCTGTTTTTCTATAAACACATAATATTAGCAGAGATAGCCCTTCTCAGGTTTATTGACCTAAGTCTTCTTTTCAGAAGTGTGTACGAGAGGAAACTGGCCTTGATTTATTGTCCTTCACCCAGTTATCAAGAACCATGCCAACATCATCTGGGGTTTTATTTTAAAAGCCCAAATGCCACGATGCTCTCCAAATGTTCTTGGTCCCAGAGCCCGTGCTTACTGATACAAGTACATCCTCTATTACCCACAGCATTTTCTGCATCCAGCTGGAACTAATCATCAGAATTGCAGGCTTTTGTTTAGACAAATATCTACACTACAAAAATATAGATATTTGGGAAAAAAAAACCCCTGAAACAGATTTCCTGCAGAGGACAAGCTATAGAATAGTCTATAACAGATTATATAAAAGCCAGCCAAATCTTATCTGCAGCAAAGGAAGACAGGGATACTCCCCTCAGCAGAACAACCCAGCCAGGATGATGATGGTAGGACAGGTTCTCACCTAAGTGATTTTTCACAGAGCCAGTGGGGTCCCTGTCATGTCATTTTTTGGCATTGGGAACGAGGCTGATAAGCACTGATGGTCCCACATGGTTCTGCAGCACTAAACTTCACTTGACAAGGCTTATTAGCACTGGCTTCGAGCCTGACAGACCCAAGCTGTCTCCAATGTTCAGTTTGGCCAATTTGCCCGATGCTCTCCAACAGTGGGAACAAGGGAAAGGGGCCGGATCGGGCTCTGTGGAGCTCCCTCAGGTTTGGCATCACCACCTTGGGACTGAGCCACATGGAAGCAAAGACACCATTTTTTTTCTCACTTCCTTTAATGGATTTGGGAAGACACAGATGTGGTCCAGCTTTCTAAGCTGATACACCCGGCTGGGAGTGAGCTGATTCCTCACAGCTCAGCTCCCACGTGGCTGCTTAAGGCATTGGGAGTCTACAAAGGGAAAAAGGGACGGTAGAAGGCTTCCCTCTGAGATCTGCTGTACTTCTGCATAATGAGGAAAGTTAAATCTCCATTTTTTGGTGCTTCTTTTTTTTTTTTTTTTTAATCCCCCCAGATCTCCTCATCTGTGATGCTTACCTTTCAAGCACTGTAAGATGGCTCTGGACACTTTTAACTAGAAGATTCATTTGAAAAAAGACTGGACATTCCCTAAGTATCTAGATGGCCTTGCCTCTGCCACCTCTCTGAGCCAGAGTCACCAGATACAAACATCAGTTTCCACACTCTGCAGGAGCTTGTAAGCTGTGTTAAGAGAGTGCACTGAAATGCAAAGGATGAAGGCCACTGTTCCTAAAACAAGCACTGTAACATGTGCTTGTCCTGGACCTGCCAAAGGGCTGTCTCCCCAAACACTGCAAGGAACTGCATGACCACCAACCCTATGAAGATTCTTATGTTCTGCCTTAGAAGAACCATGGAATTATTTGGGTTGGAAGGATCCTTAAAGAACATCTTGTCCCACCTTCCACTATCTCAGGTTGCTCCAAGCCCCATCCAACCTGGCCCTGAACACTTCCAGGGATGGGGCATCCACAGCTTCTCTGGGCAAAAACAGTATTTCTATAGTCAGATGACCAAGAGCTCTGTGAGTATGTGCACCCGATAAAAGCAAGCCCCAAACATAATTCTCATTTTTCTCACACGAGAAAAACTGCTGGGGATGCCCAGCTGTGAGTGCAGGTCTCATGAGTAGGGAGGGACAGTCCCACTTACTGCACACCCTTCTGAATGAGCAAGTGGAGTAACATCAGAGGAGGCAACACAGACCAGACGTGTCTTTCCAGCATTCCTGACCCAGCACACGTCCCCTGAATGCCTCTGGTTATAACCTGATCCAGCTCCCATAAGCAACCTACTACATGCATCCCACTATCCAGAGCAATGCTTTCTCTTCATTGTGAATAATGACTTGAAGTGACTTTTTTTAGCTGTAATGTCCTGGAACTGGTTACAGACTCCAGTCCTGAATGAAATTCAGTCCTTACGACACACTTGTGGAACATTAAATTACAGTAATTGTCAAAATTTCCTCATTATTTATACTCCAGACAGCTGCTGTGGCTACAGCAAGAACAGCAACCACCCTCTTCAAAGCACTAAGAAGTAGCAATGATAAATCTTTCTGATGGCTTTCTTTTTACAGAGCGCTTGCTCCACGGTTTCAACAAGATTGATAACTTCCAAGAAACAACAAAAAGCCAAAGGAGAAGAGCAGAACAGAGCGTGGATTCTGACTTAAGATGTCAAGCACTCCTTAAATCTTTATTTCATTTTACTATGTGAGTGGCTGGCTCATGTTGTAGTTGTGGAGGTATGGGCAGTTGGGAACAGTCATAAAAATAAAAAACATTAAAATAGCTTCACACAGAGAACGGATATCCAAGTGTCCCAAAGCAAGCATTTGCAATGCCAAAGGAAGATATTAGAATTTAGGTTGTAAAATGACTTTTTCTCAAGATACAGAAGGAAGTAACCTTGTTTGAAGTATCATAAACTTTAAATGCTCATCATTTAAATGCATTTTAAAATCAGTTTTTATTATTTGTGTTCTTGGTAAAATTCTGCCTATAACTTGAGCTTCAGCAATACTCACAGTGGGTATACTCTTTAGGTACTATATGCTTTTAATTTCTCTGGACTAACTTTTGGTTTTCCGGGTATGAATATTAGATACAAGCAAGGTACAAACCAACTTCTTACCTGTCAACAAGTTGCATCATAAATTCCACTACTGGAATTTTTTTCATTTAGTGTATATTGCTCATTTATTTTGTTTCATTTTAAAGGATATAGGAACTCTTAATCCAGCTTTTAAATATCTAATTCTTTATTTTTATATATTTCTGTTTAACTCTGTGATATTTCAGAAATACAAAATAGCAATGTAAAAATAATCTCAAATTGTAAATATGTGATAAATTATAAGGCCTGATCCAACTACTGTGGAGTACAATGGGGCAAGAACTGTAATACTAATGTTCTGAAGATTACATGTCTAGTCTCACCATCATGAAAAATTAATTAAAAAATGTTATTAAAAGTCTCAGACATTAAAGTCCCACACCGTCACTCAGCCACGCACACACAAAACAACAGACCACTTTACTACTTACCATTTGAGACCTATTTTTTGGGCAGCCATTGATGTCTTCAATCTTTTCATTTGCTGAAAAGCAAAAAAAAAGAGGCAATAAGGCAAAAAAAAAGAAACCAAGGGCATTTATTCCAATGATTTCCTGAGCATCTGCTGACAGCTCAGCAAAGGGGTTTCAGATTGTAGCTGCCCAGTCCAAGTGAATGTGTGAAGCACTGAGAGCCACAAAAAGAAAAAAAAGCAGCTGGAGTTCTCTCCTGGGTCGTGCCTCCAGAGACAGCTGGGGTAGAAGCCAACTGCTCTGACAACTTCTTGTAGGGTGACGGGGAATTCCTTTAAACTACAACAAAGATTTAAGCTCTGGAAGCTGAATCACTGCTGGGTGGAAAAGTGAGCACTACATTCATAGAGATGTTTGCATGTCAACTGGTTTGCTCAGAGAGTGAAGATAGGTTTTAAATCCAAATAGGAAATTTATGATCAGTAACTCCAATAATTTTTTTCTTTTTTTAAAGCGCAAACCATGAAACAACTTCTCAAGATTCTTGACCGTGGCTGGCATGCTACCCCAGCCTGCAGAAAAACACAGTTTCCGTCTCTAAGGTCAGAAGTGAAACAATGAAATCCCTGAGGTGGATAATGTTTGCCTTAGAGTCTGAGTTTGCTCAGTTTCACCTTTCAGCCTTGGACCCTGAAATGACTTTGTGTTTGAGTCTGAAGAACCAGTATTAACCAAAATTCAGTTTCCCACAGTTTTTTCACTGTGCAGGAGCTCACATTCCATTTGACTCATGCCTTCAAAGCTGTATTTTCCAGCTCTCCCATATATTCTTAGGACACCAGTCAGAACTCCCTTCCACTCCACGGCTTCCTTCAGTTAGGAGGACCACATTTGGCACAATATTCCAGTTGCAGGCACAGCCATGAGAAACAAAGCAGTAACACAGCTTCACTCTTGCCTGGTAGGGCCCATTTTACATAGCCATGTCACAGCACACCTTTATCCCACAGCAGTGCAACTAAAAATTGATGCTAATCTGAAAAACACAGCAGCTAAATCTACTGTGTGCTCCCCAGAGTGGCCCATCAGCCCCTACACAGGAAGAGCATGCCTTGCTTCCAGGAATGCCATCTCAGATTTGGTCATACAGAAACAAAGATGAATTCATTGAATCCCATTTTCCAAGTCCTGGGCACACATCTCGTAATATCTACTATCTCTCACTTTAGTATCACATAATATCTCCATCAACTAAACTTACAACACTTCTAAAAATTGATAGCTATATTGCTATAAACTGGCACAATTCCTAATTACTTCAAAGGAGACTAATGAACTTATGAATGAACTGTCTCTTGTTTGGGACACAGAGATACCTCCAACAACTCAGATCAGACCCAGTGTATCTGTATCCATGGATTTAAATACAGCTACTACTTTTATGTGACATTACTGAGGCAGATATTATTTACACATTCTCTTATAGGCTCATGAATTTTGAACTGAAATGAACCAGAATGCTGTGAATACATTTTCATTGACTTTCAAATAGCTGCTTTTACACATCACATCATACCATTTAAAAAAACCCTCTCCTGTACTGCATATCAAAGCTTTCTTACTATGCAGTTAGGAAAATAAGCTTGGGTTTTGCAGGCTATAGATAAACCTGCTTCCAGGTGTCGAAGTCCTGTCCATCTTTGTGACAATGAGATGCAGCTGCCTAAAGCCATACACAGCAGATACAAATTATTTTTCTTCACCATTAATTTGGAGGATTAAATTGAGAATTTGTAAATATGATCTTTCTTTCACATGAAGAACATTCTGTGAGAAAGAAAGCCTTCCCCTCATACTTCAGCTTTTGAAACCTTGCAGACTTTATCTTAAATATTAGCCAAAAGGCAGCTATAAAAATGACCAAAAAAAAAATGCAAAGGTAATCAAAGCAGTAATTGGTGATGTGTGTGTGTATTTTAGAAGGAGTAATTTGAATTTCATAAGTGTTTTCACAAGTCAGTACTCAAGGAGCTACATTTAAGTACTTGGTAGAAAGGACCAATTCCACATTCTGATGGTGGTGTATCTTGTACATGTGTCCTCGTGCAGAAGTTTCGTAAAACAGTGTTAAGGCAGGGTGGCAAAATAGGCATGAAAGGAATCAACCCCTAACTGCTCCTGGGTTTCCAAAGATCTTTCCTATTAAAGGAAACGGATGTAGGAAGGAGCATTGTTACCAGTGAATACCTGTCAACACACAATCAATTAATTCATGGGCTGTTTTTACACCTCTGTAACTGCTGTACAATGCTACTGAGATATAATGTTGCTCTACAACACAGAGACAGAATCCTTTTTAACATATTCCAGCAGAATCACAGGAAGATGCTCCACGATGTCATCCCAGAGCAGGGCTTGCAGATTTGTACCTTAAACCCAGGAACTCGCTCCCTTACCGCATCTCAAACACACATAAATATCGTGCACTGATGTCCTGTTAGTTCACTGCTGGCTTCTTCATTTGCATCTCAAATCTGTCAGTTTGCTCCTAACAATGGTTGTCCTAATTCCCATTAGCAGGCTTTCCCATTCCATCCATCTCCATCAGCCCATGCATGTGTTTTGTGGCATCCCCAGCACCAGAGGGATGAGCCTCTGAAGGAACTAATGAAGGATCCAGGCCCAAGGGAAGAGGGACAAATATGCAGCTCTACATGGAGTAAATTGTTTAGGACTTTCATTATCTATGAGCATTAATGCACTCATTTCAGAGAACTAAAGGCTTTGGATAAAATAACTGAACCTGCATTTGAGATTTGTCCTAATGATAAGTGATTTTCCTCATCTGAAAACTCGTTATGAAAAATTTCTTTTTCTGCCACATAAAAATTACATCCCTTCTCCTTTCCCAGCTGTGTATATATATATGGATCCCCCAAATCCAGCTGGAAGCAGGAGGTTCAAGACAGGAGGCAATATCACTGTGAATTACATTCAGACCAGTACCCAAGAGGTATTAGAAATAGTGAAGGCTACCAGCATCCTCGCAGAAAGAAAAATATCTCATGAGTTGGGGTTTTTCTTTAGCATTCAGCCATGTGGAGTAATACTGCTGTGTCAGGAGATCTTATCAACAACATCCAATATTTTTCCACTGTGCTTTAAGACAAGGCTTTTTCAAATTAATTAGCAAAGTTTCCTTCCTCTGAAGGAAAATTATCTACATAATTCCATGAAGTTTGATGGATTCTCCCCCCACGCACTCTGTGTTTGTGTAGAAGATAAAAACAGGGGCTGTCTGAGCAAGCTGGTGGATACTTGGCACAAACACAGAAAGTCACTCACCTACAACTTGGATTATTTCAGCTAACAGGACTCCATCAGTCACATCTTGCTGTAGATCCTTTATCAACCTCTTGTGACCAGATTTTGCTAGATAGTGATTAGCCCAATCAGTATAAATCTGTTAGGAGACAGACAAACAAAAATAAACTGTTACTCATAACACAACCTGAAAAAGGAGAATTCTTTGTTTCTCTCAGTATCCGAAAGGCTGATTTGAGATCACATCACTGCTTTTTTTTTTTTCTCCTCTTTGAAACAAGTCAACAGCATTAAAATTCAAGGTCTTGTGCGGATCAAGCATTCAGCTTACTGAAGTACAGATTTTTGTACTCAGCAAACTGAGATCAAAGCTCAGGGAAGATGATACCAAACTCCTGACCATGTTACAGCTTGCATGGACCATCAGGAGGTCAGTGGAGTATTCTACAGTAGCAGTGAGTCTGCAGAAGAGATTTCCATTTCCACTCAAGTATATTTTTTTTGCATTTTCCCTTTGACATTTTTTCTTCACAGCTGTTGTTGAGAAAGTTTAAAGATTTTTAACCCTGAAAACACTTCTGGTAGATATTACACATGCAGCAATTTCATCGGGAGGAAACTCCTTTATCGTATTACCAAAGAAACCTTTAAAGGTCCTAAATATCCACCAATTCTAATAAATTCCATCTCACAGGTTAAATAGGCCTATTAAATTGGTTTTAATTTGTTATGCAAACTTCCAGCTGTTGGGATTTATATCCAAACGTATTACCTGAAAACTAAGCACATCAAGCAGCCAAAAAGCTCTGCTGAATTGGCATTAAGTACTGCTCATCACCTGCCAGCACAACTTATTCAAGATCACCAGAAAATTTATAAAAACTTTTCATGCTAGGTTATCAAAAAGAAGGTAAATGACTTCATTAGGAATTTCTGTTTATGAATTAAACAACAGTATTCTTTATACAGGACAACATTCAAAATTTAAGGTTTTTTAAAATTACATATTATATTCCAAAGAAATAGGGTAAAATCAATGAAATATCAGGCTTTTACCTTTTAAATATCTAGATATTAATGTTCACCCCTACTCTGAAGGGTGTCTAGAATATTTGAAATACAGCCAGCCCAATCCAGTCCATCAGTAAGCAGGTGTAGATTCACCAACGCTTCCTAGAGCACGACCCATCCCAACCCTCCACAGACCCTACAAATCCCTGTGGGGATGACAAATGTGATAAAATGAAGAATGGAGATTTTGACTAGAGCTATTTTTGTTATAAAGTCCTCATTTGTGTTTTTTTTTTTTTTAAACCTGTAAAACATGACTGGTAGCAGCCATGAACAAATCACTTAATACCTGGAAGATTTCCTCGTATTTTCCACCATTTACCCTTTACTTTCCCCTTCAGAGCAGCAGGATGTGCATTTCCTATGCCAACAGCATCATGGACTTGAACGGAAAAACACACTGGAACACCTCCATGAAAAAAAAAACCCAAGTTGAAAAACATCTCAATGAAATAAAGGCTGAGCACACATGAGTGATTTCCCCAGCTGACCGATAAAAGAGGCAAAAAAACCCCGCGCTGCACAAACCAGACATTGTGTTCCTTAGCTCCTTTTACAAGAAAACATTTTCCATAACAGGAAGGTATTTTAAGAGATCCAACAATTTCAAGGAACTAGGATTGACTTAACCCACTTTTCTGCCCCATGGTTTTAGCTCTCTTATCTAGGAGTGAAGACACACGAGGAAACAGGTTGTAAACTGTTTACTTTGCAAGTGCAAGGGTCCACCCCCACCACACCATCCCTGCAATTTAGCTGATGAGGAACTTATCAAACACAATAACCACGTTTTCCTTTAATGGGAGAGCTGCAGTGAATGTCCTCTTTTATCACTGAAGGACTTTCAGCAAATTTAAGATTATACTTTGATGTGCCAGTTCCATCCTGGATCATTTCCATGATGCAGATCACATCAAGCAGTCAGACAAATGCTTGGATCAGCCCTAGAGTAAAAGCAGGAGTAGACCCCTCCTGGCAAAGCCTGAAATCACAGCAACAACAAGACCTTGAGAGCTAGTCAGGATTGATTTTTAAGTCAAGTAACAGTGTGAGAATACACAGCTGGCATTGCAAAACTGCTATCCTGTACCTGCTTCCTACTGCCCTAATTCCTGTCGCACCCAGGAACATGAGATCTTATATTCATACCCTGGAAATAAACAGAACTACATCAAAGAAACTCCTGGATTCCCTTAAATCCTCCTGGTAAAGGAGACAACTTGGAAAGACCCAAATATCTGCTGTCAGATTCACTGCTTACGATAATGCATAAAGAAACTCCCTCTGATAGCAAATTATTCTTGTAAATCCCACTCTGTGTGCTGAAGCCAGTCTGTGTTTGGTATCAGAACTAAAACCAGAGCTTTTGTGCTTATTATTAAAGGCACACCGTTATGGAGGAAATATTAGTTTCTGGGGTATTTAAGGGTGTGGAATATTATTTCATTCCACCAGTCGATTAGGAAAGCTTTTCACAGGAAAATACAGAATATAAAAAATGCTTCTCTTTAAAATGCTATTATACAACATTATTTTGCAATATGCATAACATGAGAATTATTATTTTTTAACTGACTGGGCTATATATTTACAAGCTCTGAAGCATTCTTATAGACACAGTATTACCCAGGTTTATTGCAGTAGATCTTTGTGGTCACCACTGATTTTTATGGCATATATTAAGCTAATCATTGAAACTTTCCAGGATGTTTTCAAAATCTGTTTGTTGCAAGTCTTTGTAATGTACTGCGCAAATAGATTTCTAATGTTTCTTTTCCTTTTCCATACAAACAAGTGAAAAAAAATATAACTGCACAATGGCTGCTATTTCCAGACACACGAAACACATTTCAAAGCACACAGTGTTTTCAAATGTTCAAAACCAGGCAAATAATTGGAAAAAACAATAATAAAAGAAGTAAGAAAACACTGCTGAGAAAATTTCCATTTTTCTATCTCTGCACATGAATTATGAATGTTCCTCAGGTATTTTCAGCAAATGGGTACAAAGTCATATGTTTGAATATTCATGTGAAAATTACCTGAGCAGTTATCTAATTAAAAATATAAGAATATTGTGATATGAAATATTCAACCCACTACAACCCAAGAGATATGCCTTATTATGTACACCAGTATGGGCTTTTAAAACTTTTCAATGATTTCACACAGTAAGATGAAAATCACTGGAGGCAGCTTCATTACTTTAGGTACAAAAATCAAGTGACCAGCACGATTTGGGCATTATCACCATAAGCAGGTCTTTGTGTCCAAGTCAGTTTAATGTTTAACTCGGGTCTAAGTTCCAGTTTTTGTTAAAGGTGGACTCAGCTGTTTGGTAGCTTTTTCCCTCTGTAGTGTATGATCCTAGGGATCCAATTATCTGGGAACAAATTAAAAACATGTGTGAAAGACTTTTTTTTTTCTCTCTCTTTTTCTCTCTCCCTTTGATCCATCAGATTTGAATTAAGAATGTTACAGTTAAGTATTAATTTTGGAAATATTCAGTACATTCTGAGTCATAGCTAAAGCACTAAAAAGCAGTGCAAAAACCAGTGATGTTTTGGGAAAAGAAGAATCAAAATTCTAAAGATTTTGAAAGCTGACCAGCAAACCCAGGATACAGAGCATGGATAATGCCATGGGAGCAATGAATCCAGGAAGATCCTTCACAGATCACAGAGGAGACCCAGTACATCCATGGGGCTGCAATGAGGCTAAGGTGTCGGGTATTATGGTGTACTTCAGGGTCTCCTTTAAATGGAAACTACCTGATGTTTTTGCCTCTGAGTCAGGATTCTGAAACACACTCATGAAAAGGAAAGGATTCACATGAAACTACTTGAAAAGAATGCCTCTCCTCTTTGCAAGTAGAAAATATGCCTGAGTCTCTTCCTTGTTACTCATTTCCACACACACAAAAATCTAATTATAATCAATGCCCAAGTAAATTTGCAAATCTTTCCTTCCTTCCCTTACCATGTCAGTTCTGAACTAATCAGACTCTGATTGTTTTCTCCCAATAATTATCATGAATCAGGCTCTCATGAATTTGGTAACAGCTGAAGAATATCTTTTTGACATCATGTAGCATAATTAGAGCAGAGCAAGGCTTTTTTTCATGATTGAATAGCAGGGTTAGTCACATCGATGAACTCCCATTCCAGAACAGCCACTACAATGCAGTGCCTGTGCTGCTGCTAACCAAACCACGCTGCCTGCTGAAGTTCACAAGCAAAACAAAAACCTAAAAACCTAAAAATAGCCATGCCATACTGAGATGACCCAAAGGGGAATGCCTGCACTCCTTACAACACTGTGAGGTTTTGGAAAAGCCCGTGAGACACTCACTGCTACCCAGTGTCATGGGGCCTGCACATGTGGAGTCACGAAATCCCAATTTTTGACTGGTAACACTAATTGCAGTCTCATGCTGATCCATGCTTCAGTCCAACACAATGATCTCATTAACAGACAGCACACTGCAAAGCCCAGAGCTAAACAGCTAAAGCCAAAGGTTTCGCTGAAAAACTCATCCCTCTGAAGCACCTCTGGCTCCAAGGGAGCACAGGAAGGAAAATGGCTATTTTGAAAGTGCATAGAGATTATGGCCCTGACAATAATATGGCTGACATTTTGCTGAGTTACTGGCAAAAAGACAACTAAGAAGAACACGGTAAAAACAAACAAACAAAAAAATTAACAGCATTTGTCACAGATCTTTTTTCACAAGTCTTTACAATTTGTGGCCTTAGTTGCCCTATATGCTTCTTAAATCCTGTAGACATCTGTATCTGTACATCTGTACCATGACTCAAATCCCACTAAAAGGATAGTGCTGATTCTTCCAGAATGAATGAAGTTTGCACTGCAATCCAAAGAAAAATGTTTTGTGGGGGTTTTTTTCCCAATGTAAGTTCTTCCAAGATAAAACAAAACAAAACAAAAAGACTTAAAAAGCAGGACACAAGGTAGATAATGTGTGCCCACACTTCTCTGTGATAAATTAAAGATATTAATGAGCTTTGAGCAAAGGGTTCTCTGTCTGCTCCTTTTCTTTGAGGATACAGGTGAGGGTACAAGGGCAGTAAGACTCAAAGCAAACGTACATTATCCTTAGGGGTGCCCATGAGTCCCCGGTGATCTCAGAAGAAGAGAAGGACACATGAGGCAGACAATGAATCACTTCTCTCTGCTCCAAGACACTGGAAACAACCTGTAAGTCAGGATGGGAGACTGAAGCCTTGTTTACTCCATCCTACCCAGCACCTTGGCACCAATGCCCGTAAAATAAATTTTAAAAGATACAAAAAAATGGAGGAAACCACCAGAAACTGCAGGTCTGAGGCACTGATGAGCTGAATTGCAGGTGGATTCCTTCCAGCAGGAAGGTGAGACAGTAAAATGAGCTTCCTGGAAAGTCATTGTATGGAGAACAGGCCAGGATGGACAGAGCTTTGAGCAAATGGGTCTAGCGGAAGGTGTCCCTGCCCATGGCAGGGGGCTTGGAATGAGATCATCTTTAAGGTCCTTTCCAACCCAAGCCAGTCTCTGGTTCTGTGATTTGCAATCCCCTAAAAATAGCTGTCACACACATATGCACATACACCTACTAATTGATATCTAATATGATGCCAGTAGTCTCAATTATCTAAAGAGCTGGAACTTTTGAGTTACCATCAACTATTGAGAATTGAGCTGTAATCATCTGAAATTCCCACTTGATTCCCACATTTCTGGGGAAACAGAGGTAACTCTGCTTCTTCTTTTCATTTCTTAAGGCAACTCAACTAAATTAGTTATTCTACTCAGATGTGCAAGTGTTTGTTGCAACTGCTTTGAATTATTACCCAGTTGGTGGGGGATATTCTTCTGAATATTACATTTTACTGGACACTTGTGTACATTAATTAGCCTTTGGAAGTTAAATAGAGAAATGGGTAATTTAAACACCACTGGGACTACTTATTTCTCTGTCTTTAAAGCCTTATTCCCGACTGAGGAGGGCTTTTCTCATGCATATGACTGCTATTCAAAAGCAATGGGCTGACTCACAGCACACAGAGCCAAGCATATGTGTCAATTTTAGCAGGCTTGCAACCTCTCCAGGAATAGAGCCTTGGGACTATCCACACTTCAGAGCAGGCACTGAGTTTGTTTAGAGCGAATCTTTGGTGAATACTAAACAAGCAGCATGCCTTCAATTGCCCAGCTGGCACCTTTCCTACTCTTACCCTACTGAATATTTTACTATATTTAATATAAAAGAGGAGAAAAGAGAGAATTCCCTTTTCCCCCCCACTCAGTTGTAAAGTTTCTGAACCCCGTTACTGACAGGTGCTGCCTACACAGAAGGCTCAATATTTCTCCCCAGAGCAGCATTTTGCTCTGCAGCAGCCTCGAAGGTGAAGCAAGGACAGTGATTGTGCCGGCATCCGGCTCTCAATGCTCCCATTATCCACGTTTGCCATACACAAATCCCTGTCAAGCTGCAGCCACACACCACGCCAAGCAGGTGGCTGCTCTCTCATTCCCCCTTGCAAAAAGAAGCCCTGAATAAAATGAGATTGCATTCACACCTGCACCGATTCCTTTGCATATCCCAAAGTGAAATAAAGCTTAGTTTGCTGAGCTGATCAGCAAAACCCATTCCAAGTCACATTTTGGCCACAGCGAAACAACTGATTTGATCTCACGCCATCAAGTTATAATCTACCTCAGAGAACCAAAGTAGCAAATGCTCTGTTTTTTTCCAGTGTTCTCTGAAATGACACCTGAAGTGCACAGCAAGTTATTTTCAAATATCACAGTTCTCATACACAAAATAACCCCATTTACATCTACTGCCACACACAAATAGCGATAGAAAAGAGCATATCTGAAAAGGTGATACATATCTACTCCGAAGAAAAACCACAGAAAATCCTAAGAAGCTGCAGAAGAAAGGAGGGGAAAAAAAAAAAAAAAATGACTTCTAAGGCTGAAGTTAGTTACTGTTCAACAGCACCACTGCCATGATCAAGGAGCCAAGAGCTGCTTACTGTTTTATAATGGTCACAGGAAAATTTACTTCTCCCACGAACAGGGACCTGGAAGCTCATACTACTTATTGGCATATTTAAGGTGAATATATTCTGCTTGAGTCCAGCTTGCTCTTCCTTCTCAAGGGGTCCACAGTTACATGATTATATATATGCTGGCATGTGCAGCTTGGGTGGTTAATTTTAGCTGAAGACATGCATGCACAGCGCTCAGATTTCTGCCACTGTCACACTTTACAACTCCCACCCCTCCTGCAGCTCTTCCCTTACACCCCCACTGCTCCCTTCTCTTACTACTGAACACAGAGTTCCAATGTTTGGCATCAATTTCAAACAGGATCAGTATATTTTACAATATCAAAGCTATTTACAGCGAGAATAAAGTTTGGCAGGTCTTCTGTGCTGGACACTGTAGGCATTAAAAGAATTATTGAAGAAATTGTTGGGGTTTTGTTTGACTGCTTTGTTGCTGTTTTGGATTGTTTTGGGTTTTTCACACAATCAAGATACTTTCTCCCTATTATAGAGACAACCCCCTTCATGTAAATGCTCCTAATGTCTGTGGAAATTTATGCTCTGAATGGAAACCCAAGATCTCGCAAAAAACAAAAACTCCAGGTGTATTCATTTTTAGAACTTTGGAGCATTCACAATATTTGAAGGTGTAATCTGTCACAAATGCAAGCTAAAAAGCATCAGGCTGAATGAGACCTGGAGTGGACACACACAACCTGGGGCTGCCTGTCCTCTGGCAGCACCCCACCACGTGCAAGTCAGCCCTAATTCCATGGTCTGACCATGTTGCTGGCATTCCTTAAAAATACAGAGAATTGGCACTTGTAAGATGCTTGGCTGGAATTTTTTGCATTAAAAAAAAAAATAGCACAGCCGATGTTGCCAAGGTGAGAAGCAATGGCTGCCTCACCTCCCCTCTTGCCAAGCTGAAGGATAGATGTCTGACATTTTCACTGTTGATTTTTCAAAAGGCACACTCCTGCCAGAGTCAAATCCGTGCGGCTCTTTTAACTGCTCCACGAAAAGCAAACAGCCTGGGAGCCACAGTGTCTCCACACCAGCTCTCCCCCCAGCGAAGCCCCCTCCCCATGGGTGTTTGTTCTGGGGAGGTGGAGGACGAGCGGGGCTTTGATGGGGTTGGAGGAGAACATGATGGAGCTGCTTTGCCCAAACAGCTCCGAGGGCCGAGTGTCTGATGTGCTCGGGACTGTGCTGCGAGCAGCAGCTCTGTTAATGCAGGCAGTCATCAGATTGAGGGTGAGAAGTGGGGAAAGTTCCCTCAAAACCCTGACCCATGAAGATGGGAGAAGGATCTAACTCCAGGCTGCTACAGCCTTAAAGCTTCTGCTCTAACCACCCAACACTCAATGTGATCGCTTCCAAAAATCCATGTAGTCTTGGCACACTTGGCTCGTGACAGTAAATAAGTCTTCTAAACTTTTCTAATACAGACAGACTCATTTTCTCTATTTGGAAAAGGTATGAGAGACTGTTCCAAACAGCCGCTGTAATTTCATTGGTATTTTTCACCTGGGGTCACAAATCTGCGTGTTTGCAGTATCATCTCCTCTGGGCAGAAAGCCATGGCCGCAGGAGGGATCAAAACAGATGAACTATCACTGCTGGATTGGACTCTGGGAAACAAAGGATAAGGAAAAGATTCCGAGAGATAATAATCTGAAGAGGGCTGGAAATGGAACCTGATTTGCCATGTAGCATTTTAGGCACAGACTCACTCCTTTATTCCATTTTCTCTTGATTGCTTAGAGGATTAATTTGTCAAAACAACATTCATAGCTGTGAAGCAACTCCAAGTGAAAGTAAAATTTGTTTCTAAGGCACATGGTACTAAACCCTTTCAACTCCTAGCAACGTATGAAGATGAAAGTTATCTGATCCAAACACTGAGGCCAGGAAATATTGCAAAAGCTTTTCTTAATTTTTAACAAAATCAGTTTGCTGTGGGGATTGGGGAATTACAGAAATTGGCCTTGGTCTTGCACCAAGCGCTAGCCCTCTTCTGGCCAAGAAGGACCAGCCAACAATTCTCTTTTGGGTCTGCTTAGTGCTTGATGGACAAAAATGAGACTTCAAAACCAGGGCCTGGGTAGGCTCAGTCCATATCAACACTGGAGTCACCAGCCAAATATCCTCCTCTCCCACGAACAGAGTGTCTAATGCCACTCAAAAAAGAGTAAGTCAGCTGCACTACCTTTCTCCCTCTGTAAAACGTGATTTAGTTCAGTGTCCAAGGCCTTTCACGAGAGGCAATGCCTCTGGATCTGCCAGAAGCTGGCGAGAGGCAGCACTCTCTGACACTTGGAACAACATAAAGCAACAGGCAACCAACACACGGATGAATAATCACTGCAAGTGAGTTAGGAAGGCCAAGGACCTATTCATCACTTTATCTGCCAAGCAAGATCAATGCAAAATCTGGAGATTTTGGAAGGAACGAAGAAAGGAGGAAACAAGAGCCAGACTTGAGCAAAGGCTTGACCACATGATTGCTTCAAGCACGTACTCAAGTCTCAATTACTGAGCACACATTTAACTCTTCTGAACGGGAATGCTGAAGTACTGAACAGTACTGAAGTTGGTAGTTGAAGAATTACATATTAATTCCATTATTTCTAAACTTTTTTGATGGTAAGAGTAAGAATGAGAAGGAGCCAATTATCTTTCCAAAAAGTTTCGTATATTCTACCCATGTTCCTATTTCTGATGCTCTCCTAATGTTCCTTCTGCTCTTGGGCACTGTCAGAAATGGGACAGTTGGCTAGACAAATCTTAAGTGTGACCTACTTTTGAAAGACCTATTTTTATTTTAAGCTGCATTTTTAAGATAGTGAAAAATATTTTGCGGCAGTTGAGCATCAATTTGTGTGGCAAAGACTCCATCCCAAAGACACACAAAAAGACTCAGAATTTCAAATGGGTTCATAATCTCCCATTAGAGCCACATTATCCCCAGAGCTCATCTTCCACCTAGCCACCAAAATAAACAACCAATCTTCCAGAAAACTTCAGATACTTTTTAAAAACCTAAACAAGTGTCAGATCTCCAGCGTTTTTAAAATCTGGTCCTCACTTTCCAGTAGGGAAAAAGCACCATACTCATATACATTTGTATCAACATACAGCTGGGGGGGATGCAGCCCACACAGGTGTCTGGCCCTAATTGTTTTGTGAATGGGATCTTGAGGTAAAATTCTTGCATTTGAATATACTAACAACCATTTGTATACAGGTGGAACCACTTTTGGTTTTGTTATGTCATTCTCTACATTGCCACACAGCCCAGAAATCTGGCTACAGCAAAAAGCTTTCTGCATACCTGGGACCACCAGGGTTTGCCATATTTTCCAGGAAATAAGGTCATCTTTATAAATTGTTCCTGCTAAGCACTTACCAAATAAGCCTGGTTGTTTCTTTTTTCCTTCCCCAAACAAAAAATTAAAGTGCTGAATTAATTTCCACAAACATAACAAACCTAATCTAATGGTCTTGCAGTCGGCCATCTGTTTCACAGATACAAATCTAACTGAATCTTCTACTGACTGATAACTTTCTAAATTAGATTAAATTGTCAATGCTGACCCTGCTTCCAGCTTAGTTCCTCCTGCTTCCACTTAAAAGGTTGGGAGTGCTTTCTATATCATGATCTATATGCCAATTAGATAGAAGAAAATTGGCAATAGTTAAAGCTACACATTTGGCACCAGATCAAACTGAAAGGGGCAGAGAAGGGCAGTGTCCCCAGCTACGATGCAGACTTAAGGAATAGAGACAAAAAGCTCTAGAGTGCAGATGTTATAGTAAAAACTTTAGTTCCTCCTTCTCCACTATAGTCTGTGTCACAAAGCCCTTTTCAGTCAAGTGTACTTGTATATTTACAAATAACGAAGAAACATCTCTCCTAATGGGAAGGAACTAACCTCTGTACCTAAGTTTAGTTTAGCACTACATAAAAAATCAGTAATTTTATCCCTAAAGGCCACTTGCAGACATGCTGGCCAAGACCCCAGTTACCAATTCACTGTCTTTGGGATGAAGAATGATCCCCTGCATGATACAAGAGGAAAATTCTGCTTCTTCATTTCCCACTGACCTAATGCCTTGCTGGGGAAGGAGGGAGGGGGGATGCTACTTCCATCAGAGCCAGCTGGTGTGGGCACTGCTGGAGGCAGGATGCTCACAGACTCAGTAAACCACTGGCCTGATCTGTGATGGCAAATCCTATGCTCCTAATTAGAGAGGTTCACTAAAGTGGCACCAGCCTGTGCTTTCATTGATCTGGCAATTAAAATCAGTGCTGTAGGGTTTTGCTAAAAATTCTGATACTGAACTTTTAACACCTCCTTCCACATTAAAAACAAAAAAATCAAGTAAACTTACAGCAGATTAGAATTAATAATTTAAAAGTATATTTTATGGTTGATCAAGAAATGACAGTACAGGCACAATTCCCACTGGTACAGGAGGCTTGGGCATCTCTGTCTGGGAGCCTCCTCACACAGCCATCAGCCACTTAAAGGCTGTAAATTCCTGAAAAAATCATTCAAGCAAAAGGAATAATTTTTGTACTGCTCCTGAAGCTTTCTTCAAAAACATATATATAACACAATCCTTTAATAGAACTGTCTCGAGGCAGATCAACTGCAGGTTTTATCTATTTCCAGCAGAAAGAGTTTTAACATAAAGATATTTAATGGGAATTTCCAAGGCTTGAACAGCATGACCTACCGGGCTAAGACTATTATCAGTTCCTTATGGGTTTTGTTCATACATCCCTATTTAAAATGCAGACGGTTGAAATACTTCTATTATTATTAACAGTCCTTCAACAATTATATGGCAGCAAGGAGGTTGATCAAAAGACTTGCAAGCTCTGGAAAATTCAGCAAGCACAAGGCAATGACAGCAGCCTATCCTCACTGGGGTCTCCATCACTCAAATTCCAATGTAATTTTACACACACCTACACAATCCCTTTCTCTGTTTGATATCCTGCATTTAGTTTGCCATTTAGTCCTGCTTTTGCCTGAACACCTACACCTAGGAAAGTGCTACTCCAGCAAACTTATGTTGCTAAAATTAGCTGAGTAAAAGGTTTAGTGATAAGAAAAAATATGTGGAATTTACAGGTAATAAACTCCTGCAACTAATCCTTGTGGTCATTTTACTGCGATCCAGAGAAATCAAACATTTGACTTCTTTTTTTTATTTTTTCTTTTTTAACTTCGTAAAGTCTTACTTTTCCTTCAGATGAGAACATTCACTTTGATCCATGCTACAGATGTGGTCAAATGTTCCCACAGGATGCAGATGAAAGCCCATCTATGTATGAAACTAAGCATGGTTTAAAGTAATATCAGATAAGAGTAGGGGCTTAGCTGCAGATAAAATCAGAGCAATTTACTGGTAATCATTCGGGGGACAGAGCCTACCAGTACAGAAACAAGGCTTAGGGACATTAGCAACATCAGTTATTGTCTTTTGCCTGGAGCAAGGGTTGGAGGAATGCAGAACAAAGAGCATTTTGCCAGTTTAAAAAAGGAGAAGGGGGAAAAAAAAGTGACTTATGCACACATATAAAATTTTTATTCAGAAATTAACCACATAGATACTAATACCAGAGGGGAAAAATGGAAAAGAAAGCTATCAGGACCCGTTGCCTGTTCTCCTGATTAAACAACTAATATTTACAACGTTACTTGCCCAATTCTTTGTTAACTACAGTTCAAGCTGTATAATCTTAAAACTTCAGAAACAGGCAAAAAAAAATTTGAAAAGGATAAAAAAGCTGCAACAGCTGTCGTAGCACTACACTGAGATTTTAGGTTACAGGCCATTTTTTGCAAAAGGCAGGCTAAGAGCCTCATCTAGAAGTTGAAATCGTAACAAATTAATTGAGCCATGGGCAGACAGTTGAGTAGTGAATTAAAACTAGAACTACCATTAGAACAACCTGAAAGAAAAAGCAGCTCACTGCTTGGATTTGGGGTTGTTTGTATGTTTGCGGTTTTTCTGGTTTTGTGGGCGTTTTCCTGTTTGGTTTTGTTGTTGTTTACTGAATAGCGGCAATTCTATTGCAGAATTTCCTAGTACTGTCATTTTTGCAGTGTTTGTTTTACACCTTTGGCAACACTTTCATTGAAAGTTTTGTTTATGCAATCCCACAATGATTAGGAGGTTAGGAATTACTCATTTTTATCTCTACAAATAACCTTCCCTGATACCTCCTGCAGGTTTTCTCCTGGGCCGTCACTGCTGGATTCTTGAACAGCAAGACTGCTTGGCATTAGCCTTTCACCCGTGGCTGCCTCTGGCACTGGAATACGCACAGAAGCCTCAGCAAAATGACAGATCATTCCAAGGAATACAGGCTGGTGACACCCTGCAAACATCAGGAGGACAGATCCAGGCAGCTGACAATTAGTGAGCGGTTCTGGGCCAGTTCCATCGTGCTCAGACATGGACATCATCTTAAGGAGGTGAGTGACACTTCCAGGCACAAACCAAAGGAGCGCAGGCTTGTCCCCATCAGAGCGACTCTGACACAAAGGCCAATAAAGAAAAAACATCTCACTGAACTAAACTGGAGCTGACAAAGGCAGCAGCTGCTCTGCTCCACAGGACAAATTTATATTTGCAGTGGGCGTTGGGAAAAACAGATCCTTATGGAAATTACTGTCAGCTCATCCACTCTCGCCCCAATGCTATCTAGGAGATCCCAAAGAAGGAACCAAGCAAATAGGAGCAGAATTTAGCGTGTAGAACATGAGAAGTCCACAGATTCATTCAGAATAGCATGCAGAGGTATTTCTGAGGAGCATACAGAAACACCAGGAACTAACATTTCCCAGCACACACTGTAAAGAATACTAATAAGTTGGAACAGTAGTGCCTTCAAAAGATACAGATCTCTTTACTATGATTCAGAAGTTCCCAGAGGATTTGAAGGATGGATATTTTGGCATGAGATCCTCAAACCTCGTTTTATTAATGCATAAGGGAAAAATTTACTACTACTACTACTACTACTGCATCTACAACACAGTTGGCCAAAGAAAGAATCATTGAGCATGAACTAGCTTAAGCAATAACTGGTAAAAATCGGGACTGAACAATCAGCAGTCTTAGATATTGAGATATGGAGATGGCACAAGAACAAACAAACACACTCCAGGAGTCTGTGTGGTATAAAACACTGCATGGAATACTGCTGTTTGGTACCCTAAATCAGACTTCTCCATTGACTGAGGGACAAAGTCTGTGCAGTTTTGTGTGCTGACATTTGTCCAGTGTTTTGTCAATCAATAACGCAGAAAGTAAGCTCTCAGCAATACATTCTGAACTAGGCACGTACAGACAATATAACTGCATTTAACCCATCTGTTTCTGTATTTCTACCCTATCAATTTTTCCTTTTTTTAGTACAACTAGAAGTAAATAGCACATTAAAGTATTTTGCTGGTCTAAATGAGTTTTTGTAGTGCTTTAAACACTTGTGTCTATTTAGTGTGACCCTTTACGTTTACTCTTTATATAAACTAGGATGTGACAATGCTCGGGTAAGGGATGAGGGTAAGGGAGGGCTTTGCACATCCTTCATGGACACCTGCTTTGCACCGGCAACATTTTGTTCTCCCAACTCTCTGCAGATGCTTGTCTCAAAAAGCAAATAACCCAAAGATCAGATTAGCAGCCTGGTATTTCCATGAAGCAGCTAACACTGGCAGACCTCATAAAAGTACTGAGTAGCCCTGAGACCAGCCTCCATCCCCAAGAAGGATTAAACACAATTAGCATCAGGAAAGCAGATGTCTAACCAAGTAATAAACCATAACTTTTACATGAGGTTAAAAATTTCGCTCTCCTTTCCTCTATTCAGCAAATGATCCATGGCTCCCGAACATATCTCTTCGCTGCTTTACGCCACCTCGAGACTCCCTTATTCTCTCATCAGTCAATTCATTGGTAATCACTTGTCAGCAAAAAAGAAAAAACCCAAAACAACAAAAAAAGCTTGTTGAGCAAATGTCAGAGAACATTAAATTAACCAGTCAAAGATCAGCAATGAACAGCTGACACCAAATTGAACCCAACACATGGCCCCATTCACATTATTGTTAAACACACATAGCCAATCGCTCTGCCATCAAAATTATATTAAAGGATCTTTATTTTCTAAAACAAAAAAATATTTGCTTGTGGATGTATAGTCAGCCTAGCATTAAGTACATCATAAAAAGTAAGTTACTGCTTTCAAGTGGTTTGGATTAAAGGTACTGTTTTACCTCTGAGTAAAAACTAAATTATTAAGCATTATTATTAAGCGTTTTCTCTTTAGCTCAAAGAGACCCTCAGTATATTTCTGTATACTTCTATTTGTTAACAAAAGATATAATCTTACAGGAAGGCCTCCCAAACACCTACTCAGGACCGTGTTAAACTTCTCGCCTGCTTAGTAGAGTCACCACACGCCCCCCAGCACACCCAGGGAGGATGTGATGTCCAGTGCAAGGCAGCAGAGTCTCCTAAGGCCCCACAACTCACGGCAAGATCACCTGGGCTTAGCAGAAGGTAGGTCCCAAAATGACCCAGCAACCAGCAGCACCTTTACGCTTGCTTCTCCCGAAACAATGACTTCAAATTGCTCCATCAGCACCCACCACACGCCTCTCCCCAAGAGCACCCACACCTTCTTCAGCCTTGCTGTGGACCTGAGTAGAAACGGGACTGGCCCAGCAACTGATGACTCCAGAATGGAAAAATCACATACTATGCAGTGTAAAGGCATTAAAGAAAGTGAGAAACCTGATGGCTTTCTCTCCTGGCAGCCAAGGCCATTCATGCTGCAGCTGTTAATCAGTTATGGACAGGCTCTATGGGGACACAGAGAGAACTAGATGTGGATGTGAGGGCAAGGAACCTAATTAAACACATCCATTCTCTCTCAACAAAGGAAAAAGCCAACCAGGCAATATTTGCAGTATTTCAAATGCAAGGTGTTGAAATGACAGGAAAAGAATTATATTTACAAGAGACTAAGGTGCCCAGTGTGGCAGGTGTATTCCTTTTTATTCCTTGAAAAGAACTTTTTCACCACTGAGTAAATCTCATTGCTTTTCTCTATGCCTGTCATCCCTCCCACTCCTTGTCTTACTTAGGTAATAATTCTTGGACATGTTTATACTACACACCTCCAGGACAAAAGCTGCCACTTTATGTTTCAGCAGCACCTCATACGACTTGGTTGTGATCTCAGTAAATCAATCTAGGCAATCTACTCAATATTTAAACAAGGTTTTTCAAAAGGGTACAAATTTGCCTCCTAAAACCATATTTAGTAATGGAAACATTCTTACAGAAGGCCAGAACGGACCAATTGTTCCCCACAGACATCTCATCCTCAGAAATCCCAATATCCTGTATTGCAGACCCTCTCCTAATGTAAATTTTCCACTGCAATGTCTTAAACCAAAATCAAACAACAAGTATTTCTACCTTCTGAATTCTAAGGTCAAGAGAACAAAGTAGCACCTGGGTGGTTTTGGAAGCTTCTGACAAAACCAAGCCACAATCAAGTAAGCATTTGAAAGTGCTGGTCTTTTCACATGCCCTGTACTGAAACCCAATGGTGTGAAATTCTCAGCCCAGGTTATTTACCTGCTTTCTGGTCAATAAAAACAAACAAACAAACAAAACACACAACAAACAAAAAAACCCTTTAAAGATTTCTTAAAAAAAAAGGAAACAGCCCTTATTGGCAACTCTCTGAATGCAAAGCAGAGAGCAGAAAATCAGCTTGCCTTACAATGCCCAACTGTTTCACAGGTGATCATTATCACATTCAAGAGTGGGCACAAGGGTGAGATGCCTGAACAGTGACACCACTCCACCAACTGAAACCGGATGCTCAGGAATGCTCTAGAAGCTCTCTGGTGCTTCATTGTAAAAGATACTGCTAAAAAAAGATACACAACTACCGCTTAGTTCAGAACGCCTCGTTAAACCCTTCCACACCAAAATCATCTTCCCTCCTTCAGTTTCACAGTACTCACCCCGACAAAAATTATGTAGTCACGACTTCCGACAACAAGATTAGGATTGTTATAACAAAAGTAGTAACTGCCCAGATAATCTATAAGGAATTTATGTTTATCATTTCAAAACAGAAAAGTAGATCCACTATGACAATAAACAAGTGTATTTGAAGTGAGACTTTTCAGCCAGAAAGATAATGCAGAAAAGATTTGAGCAGTCACAGCCTCACCATGATGGCTCTAATCATGAACCACCGGCAAATAAAAGAAGGCAAGTACTGGTTGAGTGAAAGACTTAATGCTTATTCACATGCAAAATTTTTAAATTAAAGACATATTAAAACCCCTGTACAATGCCCTAGTAAGACTTCACCTTAAACATCTCATACAGTTCTGGCCACCCATGTTTGAGAAGGAGGAATTCAGACTGGAAATGGTACAGAAAATTACCTGGGAAAACAAGAGAAAGTCTTGGGAAGGAAAAATCAGAGAATTAGGTTTATCTGAACTTCACAGTAAGACGTTCTTTGCCCAGAACACTGGGGAGAGGAGCAGAGCAGCCAACAGACGTGCTGGCAACAACCCCTCAAAAGCACACGAACAAGCTGTGACAGCCTGAGCAGACCAGGCTGGAGGAGAATTCAGGGGTATCTTTCCCCCAAGAGCAAGCGAATGCAAGCCAAGCGGTTTTCAGATTTTATATTCATGAAAACGGTGAAATTGTTACATCCATCAGTACACTGTAACAGTGAAGTCTGACACTGATTAAAACAATAAACCCTCTATCTCACATATTAAATACCATCTGCATCTATTCCTCTGTGCTCCACAGTATGAGCCAGACTTAGCACAAACCCACACACAATTGGGAGTAAAAGAAATAGTAAGGCTTTTAGAACAACGTACGGAATTTTTAATCTTCCCGCAGTGTCCTAGGAGGAAAAGAAGTAAATAAACTAAAATCAAGCCGCAGTCCCAAAACGCATCCTGTACCAGAACAGGGATGCTTTTTGAAGGATCACCTACCTCAAATCTCTTTCCAGTCTGTTTACTGCCATAGTCACAGAACAGAATTAAATGAGGCTCAAACCTCTACACCTGAATTCTAAATTAAGACAAACAGATTTATCTGGAATATTTCAGAAAGCCTAAGCCAAGCAGCATACACCATCTACATACATTTTTAGACTGGCATTTCTGAAGCTCCTAATATAAGGATTTTTTAATGATACCTGCACTGAAATGTGACATGCATAGCTTGTAACAGAAGAATTATTTATCTGAATATGCACATTAAATCATTTTCATAGGATTGTTTTCTACTTACTTTGATTTCTGTAATGACATCAACTTCTTAAAATAAATAACTAATGCAATTTTAGATACTCAGCATTTTTCTAATATTTAAATATCTAGATATTGTACAGAAGCATACACACTGTGGTGCGTTGTCCCTGGCACGTGTATGCAAACACACAGTACCTGTGTCTGGAAATTGAATTAACTGTGTGGTACAAGTGCTGTCATAATGATCCAAGTCTCTGCTAAAAGGTGTGTGGAGGTTTCCCTCTTTCAAAGACAGCCTGTTTCAGTCCCTGCTGTGGTGATTAGAAGCACCCTGCTGTATTTTGATGTCTTTACAGAGAATACTCATATGACCACATTGTCCCTGTTTCTCAGTTTAGGAGTGCTAAGAAAAGAGATTTTCTCTCTCTTGGTCAACCCAACAGCCCTTGTTTCCTTCGCACTGATCTTTCACAAATGACAGCACAACTGTGTACAATATTCTGGGTGAGGCTTCACCTGCTTCCTGGGAGTTTCACTGCTTTCACACCTCCTTATTTCTACTGAAAGCACTTTTCCTGATACCTGTCAGGAGTAGGTCTGCCTTTAGCACAGCCTTATGATGCTGCAGTTCACAATTGTGTTGTCCTCTCCTAACCCATCCTCAGGAAAAAAAAGATCTGTGTGCTCTTTCAACACACTGCCTACTCACAGGCTTCTGTGTCAAAAGAACATTTCTTTAGCTGTCTGATTAAATACAAGTGTGGGGACTGTATGATTACATGCAATAGCCCTTTTCAGACATAGCCTAACCTATGAAACACTGAATTATACTTTGCTATTTATTTTAAACTTTGTAGAGTGCCAGCAACTAAGCCTTCGATCTAGACATCTAACAACTGGCTGAGGTTCCACACTTTTTGGCTTGGAAAAGCTGGGTAACAGGCTGTGATCCGATTCCAACATCAAGTCAATAATCAGCCGCAAGATAATGCTATGCCGATTCCAATAAACTGCTTATAAGGCACTAATATAGATGGCAAAAGCTTAGGGAACTGCCGCAGTTCTTTCCCTTACTTAATGAAAAGTATTGCTAAGTCAGCTAGCAAAAATAGGCCTATCAAATCATAACTTTGCAAATCTCTTATCAGCCCAGTCAATTCTTCTATTGCAGTTTTTAAGTTAAGCACTTGAAAATCTCTTCCGGAATGAAGTGTGTCTTCCAAATAAGTATGTTCCCTTTGCTGTATGCTACACATCAGCCCAGAAGGCACATAGAGATAAGAGCATTAAAGGGAAATGTTTAATAGAAGGAGAAGTCACGTGTAAACAAGGACTGAAATTTTATACATATAAACCTTTTAACACTCTTTTCACAGAGAACATTTTGAATTAACTCACTATTTTTCAAGAGTAACCTTTTCCCCTGTTTTTTGCAAGAATACATTTTAAAAATCCAATGGTTTACCCATCTTAGGACCCATTAACTTTTGCAAACATCGGGTATTGAATGCAGCTGGTACCACTCACCCCCGGCACACATTCGGGGTGGTGCCAAGCAGGAGACATTCCTTCTTCCCCAGCCCATACGGACATGGCCCACCTCCTCCTGCACCTCCTGACCTTCAGCAGGAGCAATTTTCCCACTCCTTGCATCTCAGGGTCTCCTATGGAGCAAGGGCAAGGATGGGAACACTGAGGTACATCCACACCTGAGCCTGTCTGCTGTTGCGGAAATGAGAATCTGCTCCTGCTCATAAGTTACAGGTGTCTACATAAAAAGTGCTCATGCAAGAGCATGCACACTTCTTTTCTCTCATGTTACTCAATGTTTTAAAATCGAAGCAGAAAATAATTAAAGACAGAGAGAAGTCAAAAATTAATTATATCTGCTTACTAGTTAAGTAGCACTCACGTTTTATAAACTGACAACAGAAAGAATAAAGGTGACTGGGAACTACTCTCTTCCAAAAAAAAAAATAAAAAAAATTACAAATAAACTACATCAAACAAAATCCTGAAAAGCTCAAATGTTTGTGCATCTGAAACCTGGTTTTGAAACACCATTATGGTACATTGCACAATAAAATGCTATAGCTTCTGCTGACATTACTGTGGCTCTTCAGTCAAGTTTCTTCTGCTTCATTTAAAGAAACAAAACTTTTCAATATAGGCTTATCCTGGGGTCATTTATTACTCTCATGTCAGACACAGCATGTTTCATCTTGAGAAGACATACATACAGTTTTCATTTATTAGTCGCTTACAGGTTCAGACAAACAAAAAAACACCAAAAAAATCCCAAAAACACCCAAAAAACAAACCCCAACCAAAAATCCCCACCAAACCACAAAAGAAACCCCACCCTGGAAAGGTTATCTACTGCCAGTTACATACAGATAAGATAGTTAACATGTTTCTACTGATACAATAGTAGGAAAAACCTTGTAAAAGGCTGAAACATTCTCATATGTTTGTATAGGTTGTATACACATGCTACAAGGCTGAGGGTTTGTAGGATACCTACAGGACAATTTGAACTTGGCATGAAAGGAAAAGGATCACATGCTTTTTACAACCTTCAGTCATCACAAAACCTATACCTTACCCCTTGTGAATTCTCAAAGCCATAAAACAGTGAGTGGGTATGATCCTTGTTTTGATTGCATTAAAAAAAGGTGTTTGCATAAGGTGTGAAGCTGACTCAGAACAGTTAAACAAAACAGAAAAAAACGAGAGGGAGGTGTTACACTCTATGTTGAAATTTTGTTTGTTAGTCTCAAATGTAAAATGGAAATAAAATTAGAATTAAACCTCTGTTTTTAGAAGCCCAGGAATAAGGAACTCTGGGGTCAAAATAAGTAGGTTTATCAGCTGTGCACAAGACACTCACCATGAATAGGAGCAAGCTACGCAACTCATTCTTTTTCTCCCAAGAGCTGGCAACACCTTAGAAAGTAGATACAGTCTATTCAGCAAAAAATTGTCTTGGTTACTGTCTGGCAACTCCTCTGAATGTCCAGGAGTAACATCAATATGGCTCCAGAGAGACTGGCAAGAAACCAATTATGATTGCCCAGGAAATGTATCAACAATAAAAGCAACATTGTATTTTGCAGCTAATTCAAGATGACAAGATGGCAGCTGAATGGATTGTATAGTGGTATGTGGCAAAAATTAGGCCACCATCCCCCAAAATTATTCAAGGACAATATTACGGAAAAGGAGTTACCAACACAAAGTTTCAGCAGAGTTAGATACTTATTTCACACTGCACTCTTATGGCAACATCATAATTTTTACAAACTTATCTGAATAAGTCTTGCAGGACCTGAATTTTCAGGGCTACATGATAACAGCAAGCAGACAGATTTATCCCTGGCTACCTGAAAAGTCCTATATTACAAATCTGATAAAAAACTAAGCTTCCACACACTGAATCTTATGATTTCAACCACGAAGTGATTCTTGCCATCACCACCCAAAACTCTCAGCAGAATGTATTTGGTTTTTGTAGGCATAGTAGCCATAATCAACTCACCCTAAGCAATGACTGGCAAGCACTTCTTTCATTCTTTCTTTCACAGAAACCTCACTGGACCAGAGAAAGAAGAAGAGAAAACAGAAGGGAGATGTCTGATGTATTTACTCTGACACTCATTTAGCTGAGGATTCCTTTTTTTGAATTAATTTTACATACACACACACATATATGTATATCTATAAAAGCTGTCTTTCTTTGATCCAGTTAATCAAGACAGGCCAGCCAAGGCCTCTGGAATAGCTCTGCACAGAGCTGAGCTCATCCCAGTGCTTTAGGCAGAACTCTGCCAGGCCCCCCAAGACTGAGGAGCACCCACAGCTCTCTCTGCTCCAGCACCCAGCAAACCACGCCAGGCAGGAGGCAGCCCCACTAAGGCAATCTCCGTCATTCCCTAATTGCAGGGGCAATAAATGCCTGTCGGATGACAGGGAAAGTGGGTCAGGAGCAGGGTAAGGGGTAAAGGATTTTATCTTTTCTCCTCCTGCACAAGGAATAGGTAAATCCAGCATTTTTCTTCCACGCTTGAGCATTAATTGGATTTCGCTGGACACTACCAGCTATTTGATTTCTCACCTCACATCTCCTTTTCTATGCTTGATTTCATAGGCTCAGTTCTCCCAAGTGCTGGTGCTGCTTCCGAAGCGCTCTGGGGGCTGCTTGAAAGGCCAATGTACATGCAAAGACTTTGCAATACACCTGTGTACATAAGCTCCTTCTGCTTCCTAAAGGGTTCTTTGCATATGAAAAGCGAGAGAAAGGACTCACTTTAACCTCCCTCCCAAAATACTTGGCTTCAGCTGGAATCAGGCTTGGGCAACCCCCACACAAAGCCGCCAACTTCCACTGCCAGCTCACAAATTCATTATTCCAGTGGCTACTCATGCGTGAAATATCCGAAACTATCTGATCCCATGTGAAGGGCTGCTGCTGTACCCAGAACTGAATACTCCTTCACTAACACGTGTTTATCACCTCATTCCTTTCAAGGAAAGTATGTAAAAACAGAGATTGTTACATTATGAGCCACACTATAAATTTCTTTGATTGCAGAGCCTGATAGGAAGAGGTGCTAGGAACCTTTAACTCCCACGTGGACTTCAACACAGTTTTCACACATAAAGGCTAAAGGATTAGACCCGTAGCAAATCCTTGGGTTTTATTATAAATTTCTCAGGAAATAAATCTTTCCTCTAAAAACTGCATAGAAATGTAATTTTCTTTGTTTAAATAATCTGCCAGAGAGACAGAGAGAACACATTTAACGCTATCTCAGACAGCCACTGTCTTGAGATTCTTTACATCAAATAGCTTGGAAAAAAAAAAAAGCTGCTGATGAGAAGACTCTCTAAGTTTTGATCAGAGTTTATATCTTGGTACGGACAGTAATTCAAGCAGACAGGCAAATATGTGGGTTTCCTGAGCTCATTTACGCTACAGGAATGGTGCAGCCACACACTTTATACTTTTTTTATATAAGTGCACTTACAGGGTGCACTGGGGATTTTTACTTTTCAGGAAAGGAGAAGAAATGAAAGGGGATGTGGGGGGAAAAGGGAGGGGCAATTTTAAAAACGCAAACTGTTGAGCAAACAAAACTCCAAATGCTCCCAGCCGACAAAATTATTCCAGCAAAACTGAAAAAGAGAAAATTGCTTCCAAGAAGAATACTACAATTAAGAAGAAAGACAATGATTAAAGGAAGGTGAGGGGAGAGGGCTACACACGTAACTGATGTTTCGGTTCTTGGTTTTAAACGAGATGAAACAACACGCAGACTGACCTATACAAGCCCCCAAAAAAGAATCAATGAGTAACAAATCCGGCTGCGATTCTATAGCAAAAGAGCATCCGCTTGGCGAGCACATCCCTCCAGCACCAGCCCTACCACCCCAGGTAGCCCTGCTCGCTAATGAGAATCGTGCAAGGATAATTCTTCCTCAATCAGCAGCAGTCCCGGCTTGCTCCTGGAGCCCCTTACCAGCTTCATGGTGCAGTTGTTCTGCTCCCAGCGCCACAGCATCACGCTCATGGTCCCGCCGGCACCTGCCGCGGCCCCGGGCTACCCGGGCGGAGCGGTCCCGGGTCCGGCCATGCCCGGGGGACGCGCGGGGCCGGGCGCTCCCTCCGCCCTGTGCTGAGGGAGGATCCTCCGCACACCTCGGGGCGGGGGTGACCCCCGGGCCCGGCTCGGGGAGGGGTCAGCGCAGGGGCGGGGGCACACAGGGAGCGGAGCGAAAACAGCCGGGAAACATTGAAAATAGACATGAATCCAGTGCCAAGCCGCGTTTTGGGAAGGTGCATATGGGTAGAGGGCGCATTTTAAAGCAAAACTGCAAATGACAGGGGTTTTTCCCCATTTGGACAGCCTGGCTCTGTTAAAAGCTCGGGTTCTGAAGCTGCCTTGTTGTATCGGCATTTGGTGCGGTCTGTGCTGCTTCCACTCAGAACTGGGTTTACACTGAGCTCTGCTGGGGTGGGAAAGGACCAGGCTTGCCCTGAGTCAAAGGAAAGAATATTCTGCCTTTAAAATGATTCAACAGGTGGGGAGCATAGCAGATCAGCTTCGGCAACATAAACAAGAGAATAGTAAGAGTGTTTAGAATAATTACTATTTTTAATAATAGCTATATTTAAAGGCAATAAATATCACAATTTGCCACGCTGTATGTAAGATACAGCTATTAAAGATCTTTGTACATGCCAGGCAGCCCTCTGAAATACCTCCTCTGTTCCTCTGCAGCACCTTGCCCAGCATGGCAATCCAGACAGGATTGCAGTGGGAAGATTCATGCCTGCTCTTGCCCAAGCTCCTGTGAAATCACCAGTGGGAAGCAGGCACTTGGCTGTGGCTGCTCACCCTTCTGCCACACCTGACAAGGGGGTGGCCCATTAGGGGACAAGGAGGCAGCAGCAGGTCCAGCAGCAGCAGCTCTGTGAGCACCCCAGCAGCTCTCCACGCCTGGGTTTGGGGGGTGATTTCTTTGGTGGCTTTGGTTTTGCCAGGCCAGGGAAATAGGGGGCACTAAAACATGCTTGAAGGAATTCCCCAGGCCACCCTTTTCTCACTGTCTCTCCAAATACAAATTTTGATTCACAAAAAGATAACTTTGCTGGCTGCAGGATTGGAGGCAAGAAATGACCACAGGCATAAACCATAGCAAATGGTCCCAGATCCCAGGTGCAGGTTGACATCATTTTCTAATCGTTAAATCCTTTCATATCCCAGTAAAAAGATACTAAAACATTTAAAAAAAAAGAAGGATCAAATTGTAGTCAAACTGATTGCTTCCTTAGCTGAAAATTCAGTATAATTTTACTGTCTAGGCTGCTGCATACATCCATTCAGTATGCTGCTGAAGAAATACTACAATAAATCAGTAAATTAGCATTTGAAATTCTGTAGGTACCCTTTTCTATATGAAAAAACACATGTGCCTTCTTACCAAAGTCTCTTCCCTAACAGTTATGGTTCCGTCACTTAGATTTAATTCCTCCAGTCTGTAATTGTTCTCCTGTTCTAATTTATTATTTTAATTCATAAAGAAGGAGGAATAATTATTGAAACAAACAATCATATTCCTTCACTGTAAAAAGAATTCCCCCACCAAGTTTGGTAGCTTGAATAGCTATGTATAGAGGCAGAGCTGCACACTGAAAGCATTTAGAGGCTTTATGCATACAGGTTACCTTTGAACCACAGCAGTAAAATTTGAATCCTCTTCTGAGAATAAAGAACTCTTGTTCTTTCCCTTCAGGCCAACGTGGACCAAAGCCCTAGCACAGCCAAATCTTCACCGCCAGCCCTCTACGTAAGCAAGTACCCTGCTGAAAGGTCATTCCTACAACACTCGAAAGAGGGGAAGGTCACAGCCCATTTGAGGGCTTGAACATAAGATGTATGGTCTTCAGGAGGCACACAGGCTGAGACAATAACCTGCTGACAGACTCATGAATGAGGGAATGAATGCGTGCACTGGGAGGGAGAAGCCTGGGTGTGATGCCAAAAGGATTTTCTAAGAGCATCTTACCAGCACCTTGGAGGAGCTGCCAGTGTCTGCAGCGCGCTCCTTACTGAGATGAAGTTTGTCCCTTCCCTGCTGTTGGCACAGTGGGAGCATCGCAAAGGCTTCCCATCAACCTGCTGGCATCTGCCTAAATATCATGACATGATGGTGTTCTGCTTCCAAAACACACACCAGCTTCAGGCAAAAAACCAAGGGAACTGAGATAAGTGGAGCTTTACGCTTGCAGGATTACGGCCCGCACAAGGGGCCAAGACAACGCTCAGCACAAGTCAGCATTGCCTCAGACACCTCCTAAGCCTCTTAAAAGGTTGTTGATGATCTCCTGTGCCAGTTTGAACAGCCAGATATTTTCATTCAACACTCAACTTCGTGCCAAAACCAGGAATTGTAAGAAACAAAGGAGAGCTCTCAGAAAATGGCAGATTTTTGTCTACCATCAGAAAGAAAACTCTATTTTTGGGACGTAGGGAACAAGAGTAGAGCCAAACTGCCCCAGCTATAAAAGGCAGATTAAAAGACCAGATATGGATGGAGGGACTCTCCAGCCAATCAGTCTTGTTTCTTTGAACACAGTTTGCTGTCTGTTTTTACATTAACTGAAGTGTGGCTCAGGCTTGAGTATTTTCTCGTTTTATCCCTTTATGAGCCAGCTGAGCATGCTGCACGTGGACAGAGACACTCATATGTAATCAGCCTGAAATACTAATAAAGCAAAGCTCCTGAGGTTAAAGTGTAAGCTCTGTGCCTCCCAATCACTTTTTAAACTAATTAATATCCTTAACTATAATCTGTGTGCTTTTAGACACTTTTATTTAATGGATTTTCCTAAACCAGCTTTGATTTGGGATGAAGATCCCTCAAGTTCCGATAGCGTTGCCAGGTGTAACTGGAATTTATTTCTTCCATTAAAAAGTAAGACTTTGGAGCAGCCTTTCATCCTCCTATCTCCCTTTTAGGCTCCCACAACACAGTGGAAGAGATAAGGTTAGGATTGAAGCTGGTAAAATCCATGCATGACCTCTTGCCCCCCAGCAGCATCGCAGTGGGAGTTCCTCCCCAGTTGCTGTGCCCCAGCTTTGCTGACGGATCCAGGAGATTCCTTTCCCATACAATGCCCAATTTCAAAAGAGAACAAGGACCAGATATTTGCTTGCATTTGAATCCTTTAACTATAAACCATCCAAGCTCTCTAAGGGTTTATCATGAACTTCAGCAACACATACATGATGACGTGGGGTCAATATTAGGTTGAACCTTCAGGAAAAGATATTATTTACAGCCCTTAATAGGCATCTAAACTTCCCTATTAAAGTGCTGAATAACACACTTGTTATTCACCAGTGAGTCTTCAATGACACAGAAACATGTGTCCCCAGCAAACCTCATGCTCTAATGAGACATCATTCCAGTTCCCAATGCTTTCCAAATAAAACCGCTGGAAAAACAGGAGGAAACAGGTGTTGGAGACATTATGAATGAACCCAGTGCACACAGTCATTGTCTGTGCAACATTTACTATAAAGAAAGCTTGGGGAAATCCGCTCACTAATAATACATTGTTTGCCTATGAAAAATATGTGTGCTAATAGCTTGCTCCACAGTCATTAAACAAAGCCACACTCTTGTACTTACCCATTACTTTTGCTTTTTAAACACAACAACATTTTGTTGTTTTGTTTTGAGTTTGGTTTTTTTTTTAATCTGGAAAAGAAAGCTTATTAGAAAATTATTACTGCTTTTCAATGCATTTTGGTCAAAAAGACAGTAATCTTCTGTTCACTGAAAGCGGCGGTTTTATTTATTTTTACTGCGTGACAATAAGCACATAGGTTTTCCTTTCATGCATTATAAAATGGAAATATCTACAAATTAAAATCTTGAAAGCATCTTAGAAATCTTGAAGTTGTCAATAACAGTAATTTGCTAAGCATGACATGGGAGAGAACAGGAGCCTAGCCCATGGAATCACAATAGACACTAAACACTTTTATTTCAAAAAAGCCCTCAAAATGGTGTTGAGCAGCAGCTTCTGAATTCAGTATTTTCTAAACCACCAGATGAGATGCGTTGCGTTAAATAGTACCATTAGAGGACCCAATGAAGGAGCTGCCCACATAGCAAATCCTGATTTTCAGCAGTTGTTGGGAGGTTCTGGAGGACAGAGAGACAGCTCGTGCTGGGTACCAGTTCACAGAGAATGAGATGGCCTTGATAGTCACAACCTCCCACCAGTCCCAGACAGAAGTACAAAAAGAGATAGAAACTCAATTAATCAACAGCTGAAGCAGATAGTATTATTGCTGGCAAATGAGCATCCTTTCTCTGGAAAACATGTCTTGTTAAACTGGTATTTTGTGCTGAGCTCACAGGAGCTTACGAAAGTGGTAACACAGATGAGATTCTATGGGGAGGTTCTTCCCTCATTTTCACCTGGTACAGTGAAAACCAGAGCTTTAAATCAACCCAGCAAACGTTTGGTGGACTGGAAAGGAGTGAAATGGTTTAAAAATAGATGATAACTGGGAAATTATCTTTAAGAAAATAAGCGCCTTGACAATGTTTCACAGGAATAACTTTCAGCCCTACTTTTCTGTGCGAGCCCTAGAAGGGGCTATGAAATCTGTTGGTGGCACGTCAGTAATGGGAGGAGAAAATGGTGAGAAAGGAGTCAGATCAAAGTTAAAGAAGCTCATCTATACTGACTAGAACCATGAAAAGGTGTTAAAACACAGCAAATGCAATCATGTAACAAGGAGAACTTGAGAATGTCACAGAGCAAATGACTCTCCATGAGTTCAGTGAATCTGGAAAGAGCGATGTGCCATCGGGATGCCGGGTTTGTGCTCTGGTTATAAGGGTGATGCAATATTTGCACATAAGAACAGGTGGTTATCAAACCAGAACAGGCTTTATCACCTGCTGGATTTAGTGCTGTTTGCATAAAACATTTCAACAGGTTTAACCTTTGGAGAGGCTTCAGAGGAGAGCCGCAAGAATGACTTATGGACTGAAAAATGCGTATCACAAGACAAGATTCAAACAGCTCCATTTCATTCGTCAGAGAAGAGTAAGGGCAGATATGAGATCGTAACATGAACTAATTAAAAAAATGAAAGCAATCCAGCAGAAGCCATGTGGACTGTTTTATGGAGGAAGTCAAAGCGAATTATCACATTTATTGCTGTCTATCATCAAAGGTTATTTCTAAGTTCCCCATTAAAGTGTATCAGTCAGCTACAGATCTGTTCCTGCCAACCTCGGATCTACACCATCACCTGACTCCTGCCAGCAACTCAGTGTAACATACAGCAGTCTTCAAGGATTTCAAAGAATATAAAAGTTGTGGAAAGCTTCCTGTGCTCCATCCCAAGTTCCAGTCTGCTGGTACTCAACAGCTCACCAGTGCACCGAGAAATAGGTGGGGACTGGGGGCTTTTTAAAAAAGTATTAAATTCTTGACTCAGAACACAATGTTCTGGGGAAAAAAACCCTGCTAAATAAAGTAACAAAAATACCAGTACACTGAATACCCACTGGTTAAGTAATGCTGATGTTATTAATGAGGCCACCCTGTTGATGGAGAGCGAATTCCAGCCATGGTCTGAGGGACCTAAGTGGCCAAATGTTCACTGAAAGGACAATAATCCAGAAAACCTATGGATCCTCCTCCAAAAACTGTAGTCACAATCCAAAGACAACACTGCCCTTTCTGAAAGTAATCCCAGCCCATGCTCCCAGCTCTGTGACCTGACATGCCCTTCCCCAGTTTCCCAACATGTAAAAAATAATAATATTGACATCAAACAAAAATAGCTTGATTTACTATATTTGAGACTTATTATTGACTCATATTATTTTAATAGGCAGACTAAAATACAGACAGGAAGATGTTAGTTGCTCTGTTTCTGCTGAGTCTTTGCCAACTGCCCTGAACACCAAGAATTTTAAATTAACTAAGCAATTCTACTTAAGCACATGCAGAATAGTAAACAAAAAAAAAAAAGGTGATTCAATTAGTCCATAGACAAGCTGCTCAGTGTTAACAAAGGATCTCTCACCATAACTTCTGGAACCTGTCTCATGAAAGAACACATACCAAGATTTAATTAAAAAAAATAGCTGTTACTCATAGCCTTGATTAGCCACCTGGAACACTTGATAACAACTGGTATTCACCAGATCCTTTTGCCAAACTCTTTGTACTTCACCCTTAAATGAAGTGGTTGCTAATTCAAGAGCACAAAATTCTGTGACCCAAAGAGCCCGTATCATAGATTTGAGTAGAAATTTATATTACGGAATTATGTGCACATACAAATACAGAAATATTGAACTATATAATGGCTTTATTAGTGGTGCATTTATTAGGAGTGATCTAATTGAGGCCTTCCAGTACAAGAAAGATGGAGAGAGATTTTTACGTGACAAGGGGGAATGATTTCAAACTGAGAGTAGGTTTAGATTGGATTTTAAGGAAGAAATTCTACCATGTGAGGGTGGTGAGGCCCTGGCACAGTTTGCCCAAAGAAGCTGTGGCTGCCCCATCCCTGGAAGTGTTCAAGGCCAGGCTGGATGGAGCTTGGAGCAACCTAGTCTAGTGGAAGTTGTCCCTGCCCATGGCAGGGGGCTGGAACGAGATGATCTCTAAGGGCCCTTCCAAGCCAGGCCATCCTATGGATCTATTTAGAGTTGAATCCATAGAGTAGCTTGCCTGTAAAACCTGCAGTTAAACCTACTATTGGTGGAAGTGCCATAATCAGGTCTTCCCAGCTAATTTGATTCCAAAGAAGTCTTTCCAGTATCCACAGAAGTTTCTGGATGGAGCTGTTCTCCTCACATTTTAGTTTCCACCACTGCCTTCTGAACCTGCATTTTCAACTCTAAACAAGTAAATACAATGCCCAGGCTTGTTCCAAACTTGTTGATATCATGATGACACAGAACTATGTTAAAGGATTAATAAGGGCCATCCCATTAGTTTTCGGTTCTTTATTGGACCATCAGCTTTGAAAGCTTGCTCATAGCATGGCTGTGAGCTGAGCCTTGCACAGCTCCCCTTGCTTCCTCTGCTCAACCCAGAGATGGGAGAGAGATGCTGTGAGCCCCACAGAACCACCTTCTGTGTGCCCCCTTCCCCAGCCTCTAAGGCACAGATGACTTTAGGGATGCATCACTTCCCTTTCAGTCATCAGCCATAATCAGCCCCCTGAAGGCAGCAATTTGGAGATATCAACACACGGTATGAAAAGCAGTATAGGATTTTCAAGATAAATACTTCTTACTTCTGAAGAGCTAGTCAAGGACCAACACCACCAGGGACAGCAGCGTTGGGGTATATCTCAGATCTTACCCAAGATGGCAAGTTACATGATGAAGAAAAGCTCTTATTGCAGGCTTATAATTAGGGAAAGGAACATTCCCAGCTGCTGCACAGCAACAGCTGGTTTTGAAAGCCCACACATCATAAACTGAGGGACATGTAGAAACAGAGCAAAAAACCTGGTCCGGTGCTAGGGATGCCCAAGTGCCCAAGTCAGATGCCCATCAAGGCTCTCTCTCTCCTCAGTCAATTCACATTTCATTCAGCAGCCCAACCAAAAAAAGATTTTTAGAAGCTCCCATAAGGGTTCTATACCCTCAGTGAACCTTCTATCCGAGCTAAGAAATTAAACTATAGTGAGGAACTGAGAAATACTTGTTTGTTGTTTGTTTTGTGTCTTTTGGGATTTTTTGTTGTTGTTTGTTTTCAATACAGGGAGCACTGGTGTGAAAAACACAATGACTTGATACGATCATATTTAGCAGAAAGTAATTCTTCTTCCTCTGCACACTCAGAGTTTTCTGAGCTGAATGCACTGATTCTTCAATTTTTCACAGAATAACACTCATTGTGCATGTCATGGGGGAATGACAGGCTGCAGCCAGAGCAGCGCTAATTTGACATTACAAAACAAAGATACAAGGAATTAAATAATTAGAGCCTTAATGACAGAGTACAATGCATGTCTCCTTTGATAATCTCTTGAATTCTGAAGATAAAAGCAGGGTAGAAACGTGCATACAAGATGTGCAATAACTCAGAGCTTCCAAGCGTAGTGGAGCACATTGTAGTGCACCATTCCATAGTATTCCAACATCTTAAAAGATTAGCCTGTTAGAGCAAACACTTCTCCAATCGTCCAGGCTACTTGAGCTCTTTTGTACCTCCCTTCCAGCTGCTTTCCCCTCACCTCCTCTGCCAGCCTCCCCTTGGCTCACTGCACTTGTGGGCAGCTGCAACTTTTCTTGCTATACTACTGTTTGATAATAGCAGAAGTAACAAGAAGTAACTTCATGTTTCTCCCTACTCTTCAAGTTCACAAAAAATATTAATATATATCATCAATTAAATCCATTGACTGGAAAACAATTTTTCCTAAAAATTTGGCTGGTTTTCTCTTTTCTTTAATAATTTCAAATATTATCCTTTCCACATGCTTTCAACCTTTCAACTTTTCTCTCAATTTTCATCCTACCACATCATCAATCTTGTCAGTTAAGGGGGGGAAAAAAAGAAAAATCAGATCCATTCAAGAGAAAGAGTTTGCAGCAGACTAAAAGTCCACTAAAGACATTCGCTACTCTGTCCATGTACTCTGAAATTGAAGACTGTAACAGAAATGCTAATGACGAAGAAGAAAATGAAGATGCTGATATTTATCATGAAAGACTGCTCTAGGCTGTATCAAATAGAAATGCAAATTCTTATTCATGATGCTGGATACAGACAGCCAAATCTCAACATATTCCTACTACTTTAAAGGAGAGAGATTCCTTCAGAGAGTAAACAAATGATGAGCTGCCTACGGTAGGGGTCCTGAAAACAAGTTTTATCTACGAAAAGCTTTTATAGTCCCTGGAGCTGATATCCAATTAATACTTCTAGTATTCTAAAGGGATTATCACTTGCTTGAAAAAAGACACAAAAATCCTGCTACAAAACTTGGTTTATGTTTTTGATGGATTAGTAAAACAGCACAGAGCTAGGAATATAGGTTTTCAATTTAATATTATTCCCCTCTGTATTATCATCGTTAAGAATTATTCCCATGGCTTACTGGCACTGTTATTCTTCTGTATCTCAAAATATGAGATAAATAGAAAATATGAATAAATAAAAAAAGCTACAGCAAGCCCCACTGTAAACAACCAGAAGCATTTTGCTGAGTTCACCTTATATTGCACTAATGAACAGAGCACATCCTCACCCCACAAACGTCAGAAAGGGTTTTATGACTATTCCAATCACTCTATATTTTCGTGATGGGGCAAAGAAGTGCATGTTACTTTAATTCGCTAATTAATGGCCCAATCTAGACTACGACCTGCAGCCCAGTCTGATTTGAACACAATAATTAGCATTTACTAAGATAACTCAGTTATCAATCCAAACTTGAAATGCCTCTCTAAGAACATAAGACCAGCATTTTGTCTGGGATCCACTTAAACAGTTAATAGGTTTTCAGTTATAGTTATATTAAAATACAAGGTAATTTTCCCCCCTACTTGCACCATTTCCTATCACTTGTGTGTCTAATTAGCTCAGATCTCAGTATTAAAAAATTATTGCTGGTCTGTTCTCAATGTACCTTAATATGATGATTAAAGAAAAAAAAGAAAAATCCAATTAAGATTTATGGGATCTGACTCTTCTTTGCCTTTAAGTTTGACCATGTAATTTAGTATTTCACCTTCATATTCAACTCGTGTAACTAGCAATGACATAAGCTGCAAGGTATAAAAGAATCAGACCTGTTTGATTATATGAAATTAAACATTTCTTATTTTTATTAAGCATTCTTTCACTGGTGTCAGGCCATGCTCCAAGGAGAAGATTATAATACTTCTTTTAAGCTATTTAGAGACTTTAAAACAGTGTCACACTATGCTTTGAATATCCTAAAATGTGCTAGTTAGGAGCATAATGTTATTTTCAGAGGCAGTGAGCCTCTGAAAACAAGATTGGTTTCCAACCCCTAGTCTGGCTACACAGAGTTCAAATCACAGACCAAGAAAAAAAAAAAAAAAAATAGAAGACTCTCTGCTGCCACTGTTACAGCACTTCACCAGTGTGAGTAGGAAAAATAAATAAACCTGAGAACAAGCTATTATTAGTTTTCCTCTGCAGATAAATATTATTAATGCTGCCTGGTTTTTCTCTCCAAGCACTGGGCCCAAAACAAGCAGAGTTCCACTGACCTTTGCCTTGGAAATCTTGAGGTTTGGTTCATCCAAGTCCTGAGAACAGACAGGAGAAGAGCAGGGAAGATAGTGAGGTAAAAAGGGATATCTGCCGCAGGATGCCTTCCAAAAATTGTGTGCCCTATTCATATGGTTTGGGAATGCACTGTACTTCTCTCACAGACACAGAGCTTTCCTGGACAATAAAAAGTGGGGGACCTCTTTGGCTAAATTGAACAGTGCAGGTGAGACTGCGTGAGAAGACACCTCAAAATCAGTGTATTTCCTTTCATCCCCTTTCACTGCACATTACAATCTGGGATCACTGTAATCGGCATTTGTACCACGGTGATCTAATTCATTTTCCGAGTCCTGTGAGGATTCAGCACATATGAACCAGAAAGAAAGGAGAAACAAACCAACCATCACATATGAGAAATAAGGTCTGGCTTCCATTTCAGGGAATATTAATAACTGAAATTGTTAACAACTGGCTGACAAAAATTGTGCTGTTTCCTGCTGGTTTAACTGCTTCTAGGCAAAATTGTGATTACTGCTAGTAAGCCTAGAAATTTAATAAGCCTTAATAACAATACAGAACAGCAAATCACAAAATAACTACACCTTCTAGTAAGACTGGTTCTCCTGCAGCCAAAAATACAGTGTGAAGGTGGCTTGAAAGAGCCAAGTGACATTAGCACTTCATATTCATGAGGGAAGGGACTTTGCACACAAAGGGCACCATTTAGTTGTATTTCAGGTCCTGTTACGCTGCCATATTAACTGGAAATCCAAAGATGATAGATATAAGGACAATATAGCTGCTTCAGAAACATTTCCCCCCCTCTATTAAAACTATTTTTCTTTCATTATGAAGGATCGTGGTTTGGATCAGAAGGGACCTTAAAGATCTAGTTCCAACATCTCTGCCATGGACAGGGACAACTTCTACTAGACCAGGCTTCTTAAAGCCCCATCCAGCCTGGCCTTGAACACTTCCAAGGAAAACTTCCAGACCTGAAAACACAATGGAAATTTTTCAGCTGTAATTCCAAGCAAATGCTTGCGACTTTAATGTATTTACATTTTTCCCCCAAAAAAGAGATTTTTGTGGCACATTTTATGGCAGCTACAGCAAAGGGAAAGAGACATTTAGGTCAGACCCCTACCACAGGTCAGCTCAAATTTCCATACATGACAAAGCTGATCTTAGCTCCAAAGTGCTGCCTGCAAGATTCACAGCAAATAACCTATGCCAGTACTTCACTGGAAAACATTATAAAGCTCTGAAATGCTCCAGCAGATACAGATGTTTTGTAGAGACAGAGAATCTACAGACTGAGCTACAGAGTGTGGCTTTGTCACTGAACAGGAGGCGCTGAACAGTGATCTCCTTCTTTTTCTTGGTAGCTACAACTTAATCTGTATTCCCCTGCTAAAAGGATTGCAATAAAACCCTTTATAATGAAAGGACAATTAAGTCACATTACATGCAAAAAGTCGTCACTCGATAATGATCCACTAATTTCAGCAAGATAAGACACTAATCATTTATGGTAATCAAATTTGCCCTGGTAATGCAGTGACTGGACCCTGCTGAAGCAATTCAGAGATGTTTATTAGCTCTGCATCCAGATACCACCAGGTCACAGCGTGTCTCTGATGGTGACACTCAGAGGCTGGGAGGACATCACATTATCTCCTGTTCCATTTCTATACCAGAAAAGGCAGATTCTGGATTCATCCATCATCCTTATTGTATGAGTTTCCAGCCACACAAGTACTGATTTCTGGCAATTTAGAATCTGGTGATGCTATGCCCAAAATAAATGATGTTCATAAAATACTGTGGACTTTTTTTTCTTAATTGAAATAATTATCTATAATAAAAGCATATCCATAATAAATCTAATCCATACCCAATGGCTACTTAATCATGCAGGAAAGCAAAAGAAAATGGGGTGTGCTTTGGTTCTGCCCAGCACCACCAGGTGGCAATAGCAGCCCAGCTAACCCATCCCAAAGCATGCCAGCGGCACAAACCGCTTATTCCCCTTTCCCGTTCACTCAGCCCTACTCCGAGCTTTTCTTAACTTAAACTCAGCGTCAGACTAACCGTCTGTAATAAAAAAGACCCCCACAGCTATTCCTACTTCAGAAGGTAGTCCAAATACTGGGTCCAACCTAAGGAGCTCCCAAGAACCCATGAGTCTCATTTCCAATCTGGTAGATCCTGCACTTCCTTGTGCTGGAGGTGTAGCTGCCTCATGCAGATAGATACCCATCACATTCACTGACTTCTGCAAACCGACACCCCTTCGATATATTTTGGCTCGAAGAGGGAACAGCATGCAAGACTCCACTCATTCCCTATCAAAACACTGCATACATGCCCCAAGCCACATGATATATGGAAAAGCAGGAGAAAAAAACCCAACTTTTTGATAACCTCAAGTACAGAAGTACACCAGGCCTGGATTTGAACAGAAAGCTAGATCCAAAAGGTGGCTTATATTTCTCAGATTTCAGTAAGTTCTTTATATGAGTGAATTAGAACTGTATGGTCTTGCTTTACCAACTCTTTTAAGTTCAGTCAAGAGGCAGAGGTGGCTTGGTGTATGGAAATTAATTCCCATTGCAAACACAAGTTGCAGACATCACATTGAACGAGTATGGTGTAAATCAAAGAGCAATCTGGCTTCATCCAGTATCCAGGATTTCTAAACTTCTCAGCAGTTTGGTAAACAGATCTGTGGGGATTTTTAAAATAGAGCTGTAGAAGAATATAATTCTAGGTAAATTCATATATAAAGCTACATGTCTGATCTGGCCTCACCAGTGCCCTATTTGGAATTACAACAAGGTAAGCAAAACTGAGTCATTGGTCTACACCTGCTTTTCAGACTTACAGTCCCGAGTGCTCAATTACCTCAGACCAGCAGGAACTTCCACCTCCAGCACCACTGAGATCAGCACTCCCTCCCTAACCTGGCCTGCAGGGATAAACTCACTGACCTAAGACAAAAACCATTTTATATGATCCAAAAGTACAACTTGGAATAATTTGCATTGTAACCACTGTTCTCTACTATGATTTTCTGTTAAATGAGCTTTTTCATCAAAAGTCTCATCCCAACACTGGGAAAGGAAATGTGACTGAAGGTGGTAAAAGAAAAAGAGGAAGGGGAATTCTATTTTCTTGGCTTCCACCCATCACTGTAGACTTCTAAAACTGAGAATGTTCATGCTTAGGATGGATTTATCTTCTGGTAGGCAAAACCCATTGGAATCTTCTTGTCAGAGGAACAGCTGCTGAAATACAAGTTACACACTAGGACTTTTTGTCCCAAGTTGCTTTAGTCTTTAATTTCAGTTCCAGTACTGCCTGTAATTCTATTCATAATGCTAAATTATGACTTAAACTGCAAAATTCATTCTAGCTCCTTCAGACTTTAGAATACTAAATCAGAATACTAAATTAACTACTGACTCCAGCTGCAATACATTTCTTATTTCTCATTTTCACCCACACTCATTGGAAATGCAGTTCAGATGATAACCTGAAAATTGGTTTTAATCACAACTAGTATATGGAGGTTTCCCCCCTGCCTTTTTGCTCCCTACATCCCATAAGCAACCAAAACAATGACATGCAGAGTGGCAGAAGATGAACAAAATACCTCTCCAAGGTACTCCAAGACACCACACATCTAAGCAACAGGTGTCGAGCTCTGCAAAACAAAACCAGATACCAAAAACCCAAAACACACTTCAATTTGGTTTCATTCTTTTGGGTATTCAGCCTCAGGCCTAGCCGTGCAGCTGTTCACAGCATCCACTAACACTTCTGTTTCCTAAGACAGAGGACCAACATTTCCCTTTCAGCTTCTTGAATAGAAGTGATGCAATGTGGTAGAACCAGCCAGAGCCCCACAAAAAGGGGAACAGTAGCAAGCACTGCTTCGCCAGAGAGCATGGCAAGAGCTTCCTGAAGGGAAGGGCCTGCTCATCAAACCTGATTTCCTTTTATGACAGGCTAACCCACCTGCTTGATCAAGGAAGGCCAGCTGATGCAATCTTTTGGATTTCAGCAAAGCTTTCAATAGTGTCTCTCAGAGCGACCCTTCTGGACAAAATGTCCATCACACAGCTGGACAAACACATCATGAGCAACTGGTTCACATCATGAGCAACACACCATGAGCAGCTGGCTCATGGGTTGAGTGCAAAGGGTGACAGTGACTGGGGTGGCATCCATCTGGGGACCTGTCACTAGTGAGGTTCCACAGAGCTCCACTGTAGGGTTGGCCCTGCCATCTTCATAAATGACTTGGATGCAGGACTGGAAGGGCCACTGAGCAAGTCTGCAGATGATACAAAACTGAGAGGAGCTGTTGACTCCCTCAGAGGCAGGGAGGCCCTGCAGAGAGACCCGGACAGATCAGAGGGCTCGACAATCTCCAACCAGATGAAGTTCAACAAGGGGAAGTGCTGGATTCTGTACCTGGGATGGGGCAGCCCTGGATGTATGGACAGACTGGGGAATGAGAGGCTGGAGAGCAGTGCCACGGAAAGGGACCTGGGGGTCCTGGTCGATGGCAAGCTGAATGTGAGTCAGCAGTGCCCTGGCAGCCAGGAGGGACATCCCTGTCCTGGAGGGCATCAGGCCCAGCATCACCAGCCAGGCCAGGGAGGGCATTGTCTCACTCTGCCCTGAGCTGGGGCAGCCTCACCTCGAGTGCTGGGGGCAGTTTTGGGTGCCACAATATAAAAAAGACATTANGAGGGCAAGAGAAGGGGCAGACACTGATCTCTGCTCTGTGGTGACAGTGACAGGACCTGAGGGAATGGCCTGAAGCTGAGTCAGGGTAAGTTTAGGTTGGATCTCGGGAAAAGGGTCTTCACCCAGAGGATGGTTGGGCACTGGAAGAGCATCCCTAGGGCAGTGGGCACAGCACTGAGCCTGACAGAACTCCAGAAGCATTTGGAAAATGCTCTCAAGGCACATGGTGTGACTCTTGGGGTGACCTGTGCAGGGCCAGGAGTTGGCCTTGGTCACTGTGGTGGGTCCGTTGCAACTCAGCTTATTCTGTGACTCTGTGGAACAGGCTACCCAGGGAGGTCATGGAGTCTCCCCCTCTGGAGATATTCAAAACCCACCTGGACACATTTCTGTGCAACCTGCTTGAGGTGACTCTGTCTTGGCAGGGGGAATTTGTACTGGATGATGTCCAGAGGTCCCTACCAACCTTGACTATTCTGTGATTCTGAGATAAAAACACCACATAAGTCAGGCTTTATTCTGTGTTCAAACTGGTAAAATTTGCAGAGTTAAATGCAAAGCCAACCTGCAGTAGCTCTAGATCTCTAGAAAAGAAGCTATTTTTAAACTGCAGTAGCAATGTGGACTGCATAAATTAGCATAATCTCAGCCGTCACAGATCGTTCTCAGCTGTTTTACATACTACAAATTAACACTCTGCAGATTCCTCTCTTCTACTAACGTGGTCAATCATGCAATTCATGGGGCTTAAAATCTCCTTTTTCCATCCTCCAAAATCTCAATGGCCTTTTTTTTTTACACTTCTCTTTTCCTTTTCAGAGCAGTACTACCACAGTCTCAGGTTCCATTACAAATCTCACAAGGTTTCATGTGTAACTGGTGGTTCTGCAGCTCCCTAAATGCAGGACATAGGACTATTTTCTCAACTGATGATTTTCTCCTCGTGGGCAGATGGCATGGAAGTGGAGTGCAGATGGAAACCCACAGCCCACAAACTCCTCATTATAATTTGAAATAGCACATGCAGGCTCTTCAATTCTCATCTTTAAATTATTTTCAGCAATAAAGGATAAATTGCTGTTTTCAGAAGGCACAGCCAAAAGTAATGATATCTGTTTATAGTTGAGAACCTTCTCTTAACAATATGACTTCTATTTTTACAACTTTTATTAAAATCCATAAATCATTAGAGGAAAGGACTTTAAATTGAGTATCTCTTGCTTTGATTCAAGTATTACCTTAAGAAGAAAGATCAATAAGAAATAAACAGATCACACATGCATGAAGGTTTAGAAATCCCACAGTTAGCTATTTAAGGTAATTCATGGCTCCAGGTATCACTTTACCTGAGCTGCTTGGAATTATAATGGATTTATCTCTGCAGAACACCTGTGAGATAAGGGAGCTGCTGGTGATAAACTGCAGCAGGCAGCAAGCAGGTGACCATGATGCTGATGGCCTGTGACTCACACACTCACCCTGCACTCTCCCTGCCCTTTAGGACTGAAACCCCTCCTGGCAGAAAGGCATGGCTCAAAATGAGGGTGTCATAAAAACTAGTCTTATCATTTCTTCACGCTTTTTCACAGCATGTCCAGTCTGGTGGAACTGGCTTTCCTAACCTTCTGAACAGTTGGAAAAGTCCTAAAAACAGCAAAATAAAAATATCTGTGGTGGAAAATAGTAAGGAATGAAATAATAAGCATTAAAGGTCAAGCTTGGATCCCTGAAAACTTTGTATTAACCAATGGAAAAGCATTAAAATAACTAAACTTATCCCTTAGCTATAAAAAGAAAAGCAACACTTGAGACACCCAAGTGACATGGGTGAGGATTTACAAATGCACAGACAGCTCTCCCATACAGCATAAATGAAAAGTTGCCTAATCTGCTCCTGTTCCAAACACAAACAGCTTCGTTTGTTCCAAGTTTTGACCTGGTGCCTGACAACCAATTACTAAACCACACTGCTCTACCTCAGCTAGAAGGGAAACTGTCTAAACTGTCTAACTGTTCTAAACTGTCTCGCAAAATGGTTTCAGTCTATTTAAAAGATGGATCCATGTAACTGTATTTTCTGCCTTCAAGATTAACCATTAGCAAGGCTTTTCCTCAGATGGCTGAATTTATTTGCATATTATACATCAAAAACATTCAGATGTTCAACCTAGTTGTGGTATACATACCCTACAACATAAATAATTTGCCTACATAATGCAGGGCTATAATCTTCCACAGCATGCAGGCATGCAAATAATCTTACACATGGGCTTCACGAGATGAAAGAACGAAGTATTTCATCACCAAGGACAATTTATCTTGCCTGCATTCATGGAAGAAGATTATAGGAGGTCATCTTCTTAGTGGTTTCCCTTTCACAACACAAAAAAGACAATCATCAGTTTTCATTAGGGAAGACTTGTCCTTTCTCTTGTACCACATGACTTTCCTGCCCCATCCACCACAGCACTGATATCAACCGAGTCACTACATGGTATTGTCTAACACAAACGCTTATAAAGCGTAATAGAAAAGCTCAAATTTGAGATGCAACCCTCAAGGACTCACTAGTGCCAAAAGAACCCAACACATGTTTTACCTCCAGCTTAACAGCTTGCGCTTGAAACTCATCAGGGTCTTCAAAAGTGACCATTTGAAACTGCTGTTTCATGAGAAAGCTCAAGCTTGACAGAATAAAGAATTTCCAGAAGAAGAGAAAGCTCCATTTTAAGTGCCTTAAGGAAGCCATGATTCTGTAAAGTCCATCAATATCCCACAGCTCATACAAAGGCACGTTCAGAGTCTTTGGCATAAGCAGCTAATCACCTGGGGAAAGGCAAAGAGAATTTTGGCAGGCGAGGAGATCCTGTGCCAGCATTTCTGATGCAGTAAGAGTGATTCTACCACACATCTGTTTCTCTGTGAGAGACTGAATCTGCCTGTGACAAGGTCAATTTTAAGAAAGGTTGGTATTAAAAGATTATGCTCCCTCCATCCTCTCACTGAGGTTATGCTAATTATTTCAGGGGAGCAAAGGAATTCTTTGATCCTCCAAGCTCTCCTTCCCTCACAAGGTGACTCTGGCTGCCGGCACAGCACCCAGAGGAATGGCCCAGCATATCTTAATTCCATAATTGTGGAATTAGCCATTTTCAACCTTGAAATTTAACCCTAAGAAATTGAGTATGTAGTAATCCACATAATCCATGCCTCTACACCTGTCCCTCTTCCAACTAATCTCACCACCCTTCACCATGACACATCTTAATTTAGAGTCCTCTCTGCTAAGGTCAGTGTGTAAGTGGATGCTCAGGAGTCGCAACAAGTATTTGTCACACAGTGGGACCAATTGCTTTGTGAACCCTGCAAGACACAGAAATATCAGCAGCGAGCAGAGCCCTTCACCAGCCGTGCACAAATGATCTTTACAAACGTTCTAGGGAGCAGCGAGGAGAAGGGACAGATAAATAAATAAATAAATAAATACGTGTAGCATAGCCCTGGATAATGCGATCTGCTGGTATTAAGTTTTCTCCTGAAGGAGTTAAGTATATACCAGCTGCTCTACATTAAACCGAGCTGGCATTTTAAATCATGCAAATTAGCTGAGCTCCCATCCATTTCAGCCCAGCGTTTAACAGCATTGCTGTAAATGATGCAAAGTACTGGCCAAACCAAGCCCTGCCATTTCAGCTGCTGCTATCAGGGAGGAGAGGAGGAGGCAGGGGGGGTAATGGCTCTGAGTGATGCTGCAGCTATTCACAAGATGGTTTGCAAGAACCTCCTTCCACCATAGGTATTGTCTGCATGACCAAAACACGTCCATGTGCATGGAAAGCCCGGGGCTTTTATTTGTTGAAAATCCTTTTATATACATTACTAAGAACCACTGAAAATTTATTTAAAGTTCAACTATTTGCCAGTGGAACGCTGAAATTCCAAATCTCTCTTTGCTTAATGCTGCATAATAAACACTGAGTGGATCTGACGGGCCATCGGCTCAGAAATGCTGACACAGCAGCCAAGGGTGGAATCCGTCCCCTCCATCATGTCCAACACCAATGGACATTTCTCAGACTGGGAAGGGAATAGATGAAAAATCGGTGTTTTTTCAACACAAACCCCTTTTCCGCTGCATCTGAGAGTGCTCAGGAGGCAATAAAGAGGGCTAAATCTTCCTTAGTTCACACTGCTGTGGCCAAGTAATTAAGTTTCAGCGCAAAGCTGAAAAGGTGAAAGGAGAGTGAAGGATCTGCTATTAAGAAGTCTAGGAGCTCCACAGACTTATTTTTTAAAATTATTATTTCAGGTTCCTTGTTGAGGTAGCCTGCTTAACAAGGGGAAGGTGGAATCAATTCTTGTGTTAAAAATAAATAAGAATGATATATATAATACATAAATACAGCTGCTTTCTATCCAACCTGATAAACCAAACCACCAGTGGGTATGACCCCTGGGCATGCCATCCCTCTGCAACATAATGTGTCTGTACCATAAATGACTCCACGTGGTCCAAGCCCTACCAAGGAAAGGCCAAAAGGCATCTTACAGGCAGGAAAGGAAAATCTACATGGCTGCAGTGTGGGAAGTTGGTATCTGACTGCTTAGAAACAGGATCCTAGGCAACCACTGCTCTTCCCTCTTGAAAAGCAGAAAGCATTTGATTCAGTGAAATAGAGCAAATTCACTACAATTCCCCTGGAGAGGCTCTGTAGGGATGAACAGGATGCTGCTGCCTTCCCTTTCCAGCTCCGTGCTAGAGGACCTGGCACCTTTCTGCCAGCTTTCTTTGGCAGTGTCCATCTGGCACATTACCATGGAGATTCAGACCTCTGTGTGTTCCAGAGCCCATCCCGGAGGAGTAAGATGAAGCAATGCCAAAAATACTCCTCCCCAAAATAATCCATCCCAGCTAAGCCCCAGACAAGTCTGGAATACACGTGGCTGTCCTGAGAAGCAAACTGACCCCTAGCTATTGAGCAAGAGAGGAAAATCCATTTCTAAGCTATTGCATCAAATGGTCAATGCACATTTGTTCTTGAAACAACTAGTGACATTTTTTGATTCATTTTGAAGACTTAAATATCAATAGGTCTCTGGCAAATGAAGATTAATTTAAAATGCAATCAAATTCGTCTTACCAGACTGATCCATTAATTATTGTCTCTACCAGCTACAATCAAAATTGTGCATTGATCTTTGTGGATCAAAATGTCAGCACTAAAGTTACCTGTAGTTTCTAACAGTGGGCGTGGCTGAAGTGGAGGTGGCTAAAGAAAAAAGGAATCTGTTCCTAAATATTTGTTTCAAGGTATGCAAATATAACAAAATATCAGTACCCATATTCACCATAAAATGTCACACAAGCTAGATCAGCAACAGGAAATCCCACCACAGTATTTAATTTCTTCTACCAATAGGGAAACATATAGAATTAACAGATGGCAAAAAAAGACAATATAATAATTTCTGGTTAGCATTTCCAGCAGAAGATAAGCAATCCTATCAGGGAATATTCCCATCATCGTGTGAAATGAAAAGTTATTACTACAACAGTCTTCACGACCGAGAATGTCACTCCAGGAGACATAAACTACATAAAATTACAATTCCAGCCTATCACACGCCTCTTCCACTTCTCCCACAAGCAAAGCACGGGTGTCCTCAGCCAGCTGTTCTAGAAGATGTTCTTCCTAAACAACTCTGAAAAATCCAGCTGCTTTGGCTAAAAGGCCTTGTCAACTCCTACAATGTTATTTGGGAGACAATGGGGGACAGGGAAATGATCAGGGAAGTTGTTTGAGTCCTTTCGTTCGCAGAAAGTGTAACCAAGCCGACAAGACCCCAGCACTGAGAACAGCTAGTGCTGCAGCCAGAGAGTAAGTCAGCCTGTCAAGGGTTGGTTTAGGGCTTTTATTTATTTTTGGATTATATATTTCATGATAAAGCCTAGATATGCATAACTGGCCCACTTTGTTAGGCAGGTGAGGCAAACATCTTCGGGTTTCTCCAAAAGGGCCCAGTAACGCCAAGGCACTTTTGGATTATACCACTGCTGTCATTACATAAAGGACAAGATAGAAGGAACGGACCAATATTAGTGACAGGACAGGTAAAATAAAGACAATTAAAGATTCCTTCCAGCTGTGAAAGAGAGGATATGGCAACTTGTAGCCACACCTGTAGAGGGGGGAAAAAAAAAAAAAACCACACACACAAGGAAAAGGACTTAAGGAAACATCCAAGACATCGGATAAGCACAGGCTAAAAAATGCAAGTAAACAAGACTTCGTCAAAATATCATGATAGGACAGTCCAAAACTGAACACACACAGGGGAAAAAGTCCTGGTAAAAGTGTGTTTTCAAATACAGAAGTTGGATATTTTTCCCTTCATGCATTGTTTTCCCACACATTGCTTCCAATTCTAAAATAATCCAAAATTAAAATGAAAAATAATCCAAGGATAACACACCTAAAAATACTTTCAAGAGGCAAAAAAAAGGTGGAATCAGAATAAAGCTTCAGATCTCAGCCTGTTTTAAAATAAGAAGTGACCCATTTTCTCATTTATTTTAATAGGTGGTTTATTTGTTTTAAGTTTTAGCAGTTATTTCCATGCCTATGCTTTGCAAAATTTTAGAAACTGAGACTGTTTCCACAAACTATTTCAGAAAAAACAATTTACAGATAAAATTAGAGGCATATAACTAAGTGCCAAGTGTTTGACTGAATTCCAGTTCTTGGTGAATGGAAAACCAGCAGCTTCCTGTTACAAAATGTACCAACAGTTCATGTCTAATAATACACATAATATCTAACCATTTATATACTTCAAATATAGATGTTTCTAAAAATAATATTAAAGCAGGGTATTTTTAGCAAGGTGAATTTCTCAGGAGAATGAGATTCTACAGTTTGCTGCAAGGAAAAAACAGATTAAAGGGTTAAAATTTTAAGAGCATCTCTTGATTTATACCAGAATAAAAGTAGAAGGTTTAGCTCCAAAGCCTCAAGAAGCGAAAAACAAATGGGAAAAGAGGTTAAGAGCAGAACACACATCCTTTTATTGAAGGCCCAACTATTGCTTAATTCACAAATTATCTTAAAAGTATCTTCTTAAACAGCACTTACAATATTTATTCTGTTGCAAATTTGGAAAGTTCAAGCAAAAGAATTAAGTACCTCCTTAATTTCTTCCACTTTGGTAACGACAGAGAACTTGTAGGCTAGAAGCATTAAAATACTCTACAAATTATTCAGAGATTTAAATCTATGGTGAGACAATCTGGAAAGTGAAATTACAGAGTAGACAATGTTTCTCAAAGGACTCTTAAAAGGAAATTAAAACCAGCCAATACCAACCCTTAATTTCCAAAACCCAGAACTGAATCCACACTGTCTATCTCAAAAAACAAAGGCTTCTTTTTCTGATATCCTCTGGATAGGCAAAAAGAAGACAAGTGGTGTTGGTCTCATAGTGTTCTTTCTTTTTAGTATTTCTCAGATACTTGAAACTTGGGAAAAGTTCATGATTTGTTTACCAGACCCCTTTACAATTTGGTGGGGTTTTTTTTTCTTTATTTTTGAGAACTAAAGCTCAGGTTCAGTGCCAGCAGATTTCAAAAGCAGTACCTGTTTTTCTCCTCTACTAATATCCTTGTACCTCTCTCTGCTTGGGTGTCACCATGCATCAAGTATCACAGCAGAAGGTGATAAAAATCACTTGCTAAAACAGGGACAAAGAAAGTGAGAGTGTTCAATTAAGAAATTCAGCTTCATGGAGTGAACCAACAGTTTCAAGGACAGAAGGAGAACACATGGACACCATATGCATGAGCATTTTGAACTGTTAACAAGTAGCAGCAAAGGAGGAAGATAATCTAGTATCAGGGGACTAGCTAGTAATTTTCTATAGAACTGCAGACTTTCTGACCTTGGCTAAATTTCTGTGCGCCCCAGCCATGCATTTAATAAATGCTCTCCATAAAATAAGAACAATATCCCTACCTCTAAAGAGTGCTCTTAGGTTTAGTATATTCAAATTTTCAAGTCCAATAGACAGACAGATAGATAGACAGACTGTCACAAGTAAGAGGGAAAAAAAAAAAAAACAAAAACATTTTCCAGTATGATAAAAAACCAAATAGAACTTTGAGTCTAAGTAACCCTTTGAATATTCTAAATGAAAACCCAACAATTAAAGAACCTCCTGAATTTGCAGTGCAATGTGGTTCAAATGCAGGGCATTAGAAAAGGTAGCTCTTTATATGAAAAGACACATCACTGAAAAATCCAAGCTAATAATCACAATAAAACAACTTCAGAATTATTTTCTTTTCTATCTGGGAACATTTCATCTGGAGCAACCCCCAATGATTTAGTATTTTTCACTATGCATCCACAAATATATCAAACCCACTGTAATCATAAATAGAAGAAGAATTTGGCTACTTAATGGCCTCAAATTGCTTACAGAGTGTCAAAAAACTAAATCAATCAGAAAGCAAGATACAGCATGGGCCTTTTTGGAGGAATGTACTTAGGTACATAACTATAATCATATAAACAAGCTCATTAATACCAATTTCAAACTTATTTTGTGCTTATCTATTTAGATAGCCTGAATCTCCAGTTTTTCTCAGCTTCTCCCAACTCTTCAGTAAAATTTATCCTTTGTTCCCATCCTAAATGTGACCCCATTTGGTTTCTTCCAACTGCAAAAAGCCATCTTTTATGCTAAAGTTATCAGTATGATTGACCACATTTCTCATAATTTCATTTATAATTAGCTCAGCAGTCGTAGCGAGACTGAATTTCACACCACTGAGGCAGCTCACGCGATGGCACTGAAACCAATCGATGTTCATCAGATTTTAAATTGGGTCCAGATAAAGATTTGCTTGATCCCAATCCCTTCTGCGAACTGGTTCAGTATCAGAACTGTGAAACCCAGCGTCACACACAAAAACGGCTAATGCATGTGAGAAGGGAAGGCATAATTTCTCCGCAATATGCTCCATTAATCTTTCTCTATTTGAAGCTTCACATTAGCAAAACAGTGATACGGAGGTTTAAACAGCTCCTGGTAAAGTTAATTAAAATATAGAAAAGTAATTACTAATATCTGAACTATGTGGCTTCATTTGGATTGCTAATGGCATGGGCACAAGGGGAGCGAGGCAGAGAAGGGAAACCGAGAGCCAAGAGATCATGGGGCACGTGTGGCTCATCAAACAGTTGATGGGAGCCTAAATTGGAAGCGTGGAAAAATACTGGGAGAACCTATTAAGTTAATCAGTTTGAGAGCTCCACACAGCTGACTGAAAAATTCCCTGGAATGTGCCAGCAGTGTGCCATCGACCTGGGAATCCCTATCCACTAGATTTATCTGCCGGGAGTTGTAACAGAGTTTCCATGCCCTTGTCATTACTTGGACTACAGAATGGGCAATGACGAGGTGTTTTAAACCTCAACAGGTGTGGCAAATGTTTTTGGAGCACACCCCAGATGAAGATAATCGCCACAAATTAGGACAGAAGAACTAAATCACTAGAAGAAAAATCTAGTAAGACTAGAAAATAGGGATATCTAGAACACCCCAGAATGAGACCACCAGAGTTCCAGGCTGCCCAGCTCAACAAGATCTTCACAAACTGGAAAAGCAAGATGAAGAAAACTCTAGCTGAGCAAGGTAGCTTGATTTCAGACAATGATATCTAACCAGTTTTGAACTGAATTCTTTAAAAAAAAAAAAAAGTCTAGGGAAACTGAATGGAGTTCAGCAGATAGCACAAAGAGCCCTAAGAATTCTAGAAATCCTAGGCTTTGCCTAGTGTAGGGAAAGACAAGTGAGGGAGAACACCACACCCAGTGAGAACCTGCCTGCCATGTCCACGAGGAAAGGGCAACCGCGTGGTTTTCAAGTAAATGAATATTGCAAAGAAGTTTGCAAAGAAATAACAAGTCCTACCCCCACCACTCCCTGCCGAAGGTGAAACACAGTTACAGGAATTGCTGAAAACACATACTTTAAACCCAGGTTAAACAGATCACTTAATTTGAAGTGTTTTAGTGGAAGGGTGGGACCAAACATTTCGCAAGGTCCCAGTGCCTTTAGTGCTGCTTCAGTCACTGAAGATACAAACAGTGATTATTTTTTAGGTTCTCCGCAGAAAGAAAATCAAGAAGCTGGAGAATAAAACAGCAATAAACACAGTCATTAAATCCACGATTTCCTTCAGTGACACTCACAATACCATGGCAGCAGACTGTCTGCCTGCAATGGCATCTGCCTTCTTGCATCTGCACGAACAATTACACCATGCCCACGGACTCCTAACTGGCAATGACTTCTATCTTAAATAACTAATGCAAATTTAGTAGCCAAATGCATCCGACTTTTTCAGAATCACTGAGAAATACCATTTTTTAGATGAGAGATCACAATCTTGCTATCTACCCGACGGAAGTTTCTCTGGTAACAAAGTTAAATATTTCCAAAACAATTCTCTCTAAATATGGGTCCAGCTTATTGGCGGCGTTTTCAAATTGGACAAAATAAGCACCAGTGCAACAGTCGAATACTGTTGTGCACAACACGGGGGATTTAATATGGAAAAATGGAGTGTGTCTATCAGTAACAATAAAATAGGAATGATATTGCCATGATTCATCGGCCTAAGATTTCCAACTAGCAGTTACAATGGGTTTGATGCTAAAACCCTCAGACCTTTCTTTGGAAAGTGCTTCTGAAATGCCCTGAAGTATGCTTTTTATAAATTGCACAGCATTTTAAACAACACACTGCCCTTATAAGGCCTTAGGGCACAAATCTTTCAGTTACTATAAAATCCAGCTTACACATGTAAAATCACATCAACAGGAACAAAATTAGCAAAACATTTAGAAGTTTTCACTGACACCACATTTGTGAGTGGGACATCCTGATTTTCAGCATTCTTTAAAAAAAATTGATACTTTAATGAATACCACCTGCAGTGCTCACGTTCTCTGAAGAATCAGGTTCAAGAAAGGTACCATCTGGTACCAAAAAAGCTCATGAAGCTTTGCAGTGATGTGTTAATAGCTTGAAACGTGCTAAACCAGCATGAGAACATGATCTGGTATCCTCACATGGTGGCTTCTGGACTGTGCACCAGACACAGCCTCTCCTCCAGAATAATCAGTCAACGAAGCCACTAAGTTTTGTAGTATGTAGTACAAAAAGGACCCACTTCAATGGGATTAAGAGCAACTCTTTGAAATACTCCCAGAACCAAGAGAACTGGTCCAAGTGACACAATCTCTCTCTCTCATTCTCCTTCTGCCCACACAAGAGGATATGATGTCCTTCCACATAGGGACCAAGATCTAGAGAGGATAGATGCCAAAACATTTGGCATTAGTCCAACTCATGGATTTAAACTCTAAATTCTAGTGTAAGAATATAACTTCCCTCTCTCACAGGTGATGCCAGCTGCCTGCACAGTAAAATGGTGAGGGCCACATTGGTGCTTCAGATAAACCACCCAAAGAAGCAGAGGGATCACCCTCAGATTCTCAAGATATTCAGACCTGGTGCAGTGTTCAAGACTAAACCTTTCCAGGTTTATTATCAGAAAGCACTTCTATATCTGAATGCAGCTGAAGGTCTTCCAAGATAAGAGTGTTTCAGCTGCTGACATATCACCTGGCAGCTGTCCATTCATTCTGTTCCTCCTCCCTTGGCAGGGAGGAACAGTAGGAAAAGGAAAGAACAGTGCCCTTGATACAACACATCTGGAAAAATCTCCCTCTAGATACAGACTGACGTTCCAAATGACCACCTTGAATGTCAAAACCCTGCATGACTTCGTGGGCAGAAGGATCAAAGCTGGATCAATAGGAACAACAAAAAATGACTGTGTTTATTCAAGATAATGGATAGTGAAAAAAGCCTCACTGGTTCACACCTTAAAAGGTTCCGGTCATCTGCTCAGACTGGCAGCCAGAGGAGGTTACTGAGAATGCAAAGCCTAAGATTTCTTCTGCTGCTGAAGTAATTAAAAATGTAAAATTATCTGACATTCCTTCGACCAAAATCACTCCCTGCTTAAATATAACAAGTTAGCACCAAGACCCTTTTATCACCAGGATACAAAAAATGGGGTTTGTTCCACATCATTGTAAGGGTTAAAACCACCATAGTGCTGCCCCTCCTGCTTCAAACGGCTCCCACTGGCAGGATCTCTGTGAGCATAATCTGTTATAAGATGAGAAAGTATTTCTGAGTAACAACTACTTTTACAGCAGAGTAGATTTCCATGAAGAAAACATGGCATGTGTGAGAGAAAGGGCAGCAGATAATGAGATTTTGCCACCATTTCACAGTCACAAGGACAGACTCAGGCACAAGTGAGAGAGAGCACCTGATTCTCTTGTAAGGGCAAGATGTGATGCACAGGTTGGTCTGTCTGCTGCCACTACCCTGCATCAATGCCTGGCTGTCTCCTTTTCCTGCTCTCAGTCCCTCAGGAACTGCTCCAGTCATATTTGTCTGGCCTGAGCTGCCCAATACGTCACCGTGTCTGCCAGCAACGAGAGTGCAGCATATCCTGAAATCAGGGCACGCGGTCAAACATGCCCAATCAGTAGGCACACTTGTCTGAAGGGAATAGGGTTACAAGGCTACAGATTTCAGAATCTAGGTGGTAGGGATAATCCATTACTACTCGAAGAAGGAAAAAAAACAGGTGAGTATCTGTCATCACATCCCTATCTCAGCACAATGGTATCACCTTCCACCGGGCTCAGATACTGGCAGAAGCAGCATGTAATGTATATGGCTGTTGCCAAAATACATCACAGGGCTCTACAGCCATCTCTGTATCACAGTAATCAATGGTGCTTGCTGCAGCAGCCCCTCTGCTCTGCTCCCTCCATAGTACAGTAACACACAGCACACTGTGCCCACGCTGCTGCAGACACGCCGGGCACAGCAGTGCAGGGCAGTCCCAGCCATGCTGAAAACCTCACCCTGCCCACAGGTATTAAACCAGCTGAGGAACGTGCATTTTTCTTCCCCATACAGCAAGCAGCATATATAAAAAATACATTAGAAGACTGATACAGATCAAAGGGAAATCTGAAAAATGTGTATTGATGATGTGCTGCATCTGTGATGTCATGCACATATAGATTATACAGGCAATTCCACTTCAGCGTTCATTTCCTACATAATCTGTTTAATTTAGCTGCACTGAATGACATGCATATTGTAATCTAGCATCAAGCACTGCCTCCCATTCACTCCCCACACAGCTACAAACACAGAACATTCACACAACTCTGGTACAGTACACGCCTGAACACAAAACACATTCACGGCAACCAGCAATCCTGCCCCAGCCCAGGCACACAACCCAGCCCTTACACTTAGCACCTACAGAAAGCACACAAAGAACACACCCCACAAACAACATCTCTACCAACTCCCTCCTGTAAATCCCCCCAAGTTCAAGCAAAGGCGACAGAGAAGGCAGCACAGGCAAGCAGCACATGCAGCCCCATCCCTCAGTACCCCACCGTCAGCTCCATCATGCTGGCAAAATTACACATGCCACGATGTGGAATATAAAACATCCCACCACTGCACACAGATGTTAGCACACACACGTGCACACCCCTTCTCCCGCTGCTATTTACCCCAGAAAACCTGCTGCACACTCTCAACACAGAAATAAATTCTCACATACACCTCCCCAGCATTTGGTGCCTGCTAACCTGTGTGTCAAATCCATTTTCTACCGAGCTACTCTTCCTTGCTGGGAGGCCATCTCCTGCGTTTTCTTGTCCATTGGAAGATTTGAGAGGAATCTGGCTGGAATACAATGGCTTCGTCACCTCCACCTTATTCCCAAACTTCAGGTAACAGGGCTGTGGGATGGTCCTGGCCGTTGGGACATGCAGGATTGGAGCAGCGCTGTGTACGGGTTTAGGTAGTCCCGATTTCATTTTGGAGGCTACCAGGATGGCTGGCATTTTCTCTTTCTGCTTTCCTAACACGTTTCTGTCAGCAGCAGCAACAGCAGAGACAGCAGGCAGGGAGAGAGAAAAGGACACGTTGGAGAAGCTATTCTACTCTAAAGCTGCCTGGTTTACTGCAGAGATCTCCAAAATCAGCTTAGAATTTAAAATCAACAATAAAACCAATTTTAAAAAAGAAAAACTTTTAAAAAATGGAAAGGAAAAAAGA
>VZRN01005892.1:486939-530310 GCA_013397935.1 Dasyornis broadbenti | reverse complement strand
AAACAGCAAAAAGTAGTAATTAATTTTATTTTTAAAAATCACATGCATTTGAGGGAGGGGTTTACTTGTACCTGCTAAACATCACACTCAGTTTTAAACCAGAAACCTTAAATGATCACTTCACAAGGAGATGTACAGGAAACAGCTATTTTTAAATCTCTCTATTAGCCTAGCACAGAATAATAAAATTTAAAGTGCTGCAGGGCCACTGCGCAGCCTCATGCATGGCAGGATCAAGCTTCCCTTCTCAAATTTCCTTATATTTCCTTTGTTCTCCCGTCTCCCATTAGCAAACTGATAACTAAACCTCCTGCTGTTCTAACACTGATTTTTTTCAAGCATATGTAATATCCACCACCCAAAACTGACATAAGAACCCACTGATGAATGCTGTCCTAATATTTTGTTTCCTACCAAATCACAGGAGGTTCCCAGTGTAACGATTAATGGTATGTTTGTTGCCTTAAAAACAGCTTTGGTATTTCAACACTTAATCAATTTTATTTTTTTTTAAGGTGACAGGTTTCCTGCCACCCTGAATTTTACCCATGATGCTGTACTGAACTCACGTGGTTTACAGCTACAGTATAAAGACCTGACAGCATTGCACTTATCTTACACACCCCATCATAAGACTTTCAATAATGCTGCTCTCAGTGTCTGGAATACTTTGGGAAGGTATCAGTGTCAAAACACCTAAGAAAGATCTGGCTGATGTTTATCACTGGAAAACAAACATCAGGCTGAAGGCATAGCACCGACAAAGAAATTTTCTGAATTTCATATTTCCTTTTGAAATGTTAATAGTAAGGACACTGTAACACATACCTTTTTTCAAATAGATGGCATACAGTTGATGGAATGATTTTCTGTGTTCTGAGACATAATCACCTCCTGTATGAGAATTAACATGAGTTTTGTTTATTCCAGCGGTAAAACAACCTGTAATCAAGCTAGCCCAGCTGTCTACAAACTCCACTGATTCCACTGTAAAAGCAGGTGTAGTCAATCATTCCTGTCACAACATTAGTACATTCCTGGCTGTTGGCAAGTGGGTCAGCTCGTCACAGGCAAAGCACTTCTCAGCTGCTCTGTTCCCTTCCATCCCCGTTGGCACATGAAACAACGCTGTTACAGCTGCTGAATTTCAAAAGGCATCCATCTGTTTAACTTCCTAAAATGACTTTAAAGAGTGGGATACAACAAACACATCTGCTACCTCAGCACGTTAAAAAAGATCATCTGGAAATTAGCTGGGAAATTATAAATCTTTTTATATAAAGATCCGCAATGAAGTTCCAATACACGTGCAACATCTGTTCCACCTTCAATTATACCTCAAAGCTTTGCACCTCTGCCTTTCTGAAGAATCAAGGTAAACTTTAGTTGTAACAAGCTCTGTATCTCCTTTGTTCAGGAACACATCACTGGGCATCCATCTATTCAATTTTGTCACTCCTGAAACGCTCAACTGGATAAAGCCTTGAGCACTTTGGTCTGATCTCACAGATGACCCTGCTCTGATTACATTAGACTGAAGACCTCCTGAAGGCCCTTTCAATCTAAATTAGCCCAACTATTCCAAAATGAAATAAAAGATTAAAAAAATAATAATTCCATTAGTTATCCACTGGAAGAACCCGAAGTGGAAATCAGCTGTGAAAAATAACCTGGCCCATCACAAGAAAATGTTTAGGCAGGAGGGCCAGCAGAAGATACCAATGGATCAGACTTTAGGAAGAAAATGTTAGCACGTGTTCAAGTGTGATTTTTCTTGCAGTTCTTCTCTCACATCTCTCGCAAACACAAATGTGTTATCACTTTGAATTATGTGAACAGATGCTTACATCTAGGATTTGCAATTTACATTAACCTAGCCTGCACTGACAGCGATTTCGACACCAAATGCAAACCACAGTGCATGTTTTCACCCTAAGGTACAACATGTGTAATCTGCAGCACCAGGGCATCTCAGTAAGTTCCTTGGCTACCCTCTGCATTCTCAGCAGACTCTTCAGGCATCCCAATTTCATCTGCAGAGTGCAGGCAGAGCTGGTGTAACATAACCCAGGAGAGACATGCGTCTTCCTCTGCTCTGTGGGCACCAGAAAGGCTGGCAGCAACGCAGTGAGACATGAGAGATCCCACACAAGGAGCTGCCATATCCACCAGGGAGGTGAGAGGAATATACAAGGACACAGAAGAAAGGCATTCCCTGGGGAATATGTTAACACCAAACTGGGAACCAGGAGAGGTGCTCTGGCTAAGCGCTCGTGAACTACAGGCCGAGGCAGACCTTCACCTACAGGAATCAGTATTTGATACTCAATATTAGCGCAAAACCTTTGAAATTCAGGACTTTGCAACAGTGCTAGCACTGTTCTGCATGTATACAAATGAGAAACCAATTTTTTGTTGCTGTAAATAGCTCATGCAATTAATAGCAGTTAGCTGTTCCTGTCTTTTTCCAATTACAGACTCAGGAAAAAAGGGCATATTAAGTTACCTCACGCAATTCTGGACCACCTACTGTTAGAAGAGCAATTTGAGAATGAGCTGCTACTCATAATTATCAAAATTAAAACCCGAAATAGCAATGTTCACTTTTAAAAGTGAGATGATTTCCTATTGCAGGCATAACTTTCCACTGCTCTCCCCTGCCAACAGTTATCACTTTTGTCTGAGATTTCTGGACTGAAACTTTGAACACAGAAATGCCATCATCCAGAAAACCTTTCAAAACATTTTGGGTCACCATTTTGGGTCTTTCAAAACAAAGCCATTTATTTACCCTTGGCTAATTACCTTTTAGTCTCTCTGCACAGACGCAAAATATTTGTGTTCCTATTTTGTCTTTTCTTTTACATTTTCAGACAGCTGCAGCCATTTCCAAAATCATCATGATGCTTCCATTATGTTACGAAAAAAATTTCTCCTGGATAATATTGCTGTTAGTACAATTAAAAAAATTACAGCTATGTATGCATATGCATGTGTGCACACACATGTGTATTGCAAGCTGAATAAAAATGTGGTGATGTCTAATTTGACCTGAGAAAACCAGAACAGCACTTCGACATAAACACAAAAAGTTTGATACTATTTGCAGCACAGCATCACCAATTCCAATCCCTCTTACCCAGTGCTGAACAAGCATTTCCAATTCAAAGGAGTAATTAGCATTCTGTAAAAAACATCAGAGCACTAGCAAATACCAAAGCTTTAACTTGGCATTAGCAAAGATCAGTGAGAATTCATCACTGCAAGTGCACTACAAGCACTTGCTGCCCAAACACATTGGGAGTGCTGGGACAGGCAGGACTGTGCCTACACCACCCAGGTTGATCACTGGAAGTTCAAACTTCATTAGGAAATAATAAAATAGCAAATACCATTCTTCTAAACATCATTACCAATTTTTTAAAGCCCACTGAGACGCCTCTCTCCAATACCTCATTCTAAGCTGCTGATAGTTTTGTCCAACTTTATGTCTCTGGTATGCAGCACACAGTGCCAGTGCCCACCTCAGGCTGGAAATTTTGGAATGCTTTAGCCAAAATGCCAGAGCCAAGGTAGAACCATACGTCATCACTCTGCCACATCCAAAACCACCAGTGACCTTTGCTTCAACAGCCCAGGCACTCCAAAGCTTGGACCAAGGCATTCGTGATTGGGCAAGGTAGTTATGTTTGTGCCAGAAATAAGTTTAACATGTTTTTTCTGAAAACACACAACACAGCTGATTTAAAAATCACTTCATTTTACACATACTCCATAAGAATGCTAATTCAGCAGCTGAGGTCTTCTGAGTGTGTCCTCCTGAACACTACACTGCTCCCAAGAGTGAGGGACCAGGCCCACCACTGAACTGAGCACTCCCCAGTCCAGAGGGACCAGAAGCAACAAAAGGAGGATCCTAACCAGGAGGGAGGATAACAAGGCTCAAAGAGAAAATTTGAAAGTAATGGGCTGAGAGCATGGATTATGGAAGGACATGGAGATGGAAACTAGTTCTAAAGAAGGTGTCAAGAGCGGAGCCAATGACGGGAACAGGCCTGGTATGAACAACCAGCTATGAAGAGAGATAGCATTAGGACATGGAAGCTCTGAACCTATAAAACACTACACAGTGTATGCCCCAAAATCAGGTTCACATTTCATGCATGAAGTTAGTAAGACACTAATTTTAACTCTCCCAGTATTTCAGTCCCATATTTACATAAAAGAGATTACAGCATCCCCATAACCCACCAAACCTCATCCAGAGATGAGGTGAAGGCACATTACATACTGTATTTAGATCCTAAAACGGCTCAGCACTATGCACTGGGAAGCACACAAGAGGAAAAATCCATAAGGGTGTCAGGAGGGAAGGAAAATACAAATTTTGCTATTAGGGAGGAATTTAGTTAAGTACAGTAAATAAAGCTGAGAGTCTCACATACTGTTCTTTCTTAATTAAACGTACTGTTAAATAACTGCTTCTAACTCACTGCTCTATAAGGCCAGCATTGGAATAAACAGTGTATGATCATGCCCTTAAAAACTGTATCATCACAACAAATAGGCCTTATGTCGCAAAAGTAAAAAGCAATTATCTGGGACACGTTCCATTTGGCATTTCCAAAACTTTGGATTCTTAACCTTAATATCTCAGCAACCCTAATATTCTTTTAACACTTTGTTTAAGGAGTATGATACTGCTTGCCAATGCCTATTAGAAGGTATATGAAAGAAGTTCAGACACTTGCTGCATGAGGCGTCCTCCAGTGCCCATCACAGCCTCAGGCTCCCTCCCTCGGCTGACAGCCAGCCCTTCTCCACACACACGTCCAGTGTCACCTGCAGATGGGTCACCAAGCTCTGACCTAGTCCCCAGGGCAGCCAGGCCTGCTCCACATGACAGCTTGGCACCCATCAGCCAGGCTTGGCTGGCATGGGCTCCCTGGACAGCGAGCAGGCAGGAGGGACAAACAGCAGATGGCTTTCCCTATCAACACAACAATTTAATCGCGGTGGCCGTGACGACACTGACGTGCTCCACGCCACCTCCAGTGCCTCGCTGCAGGGTGAGCAAGCTGCTCTTTCCCAAGGGCAGCCCTTGTGTCCGGCCAGGAAGTGTTGGAAGGGTCTGTAGGCAGGACACAAAGCCACACTTACTCAACTTGAAGTTCAGCATGACAGATCTGACCAGTTCAGGCAAGAAGGAAAAGCGCTTATATTGCAGGAGAGCTGTGACCCTGGAAGTCAAGGATACGGGATGAGCGCCCAGTGCCACTGCCGAGCTCCTCTGCAAATATAGGCGAGCTGGCCTGACAGCTTGGCAAACACCTCAAATCAGGCTGCCCAAAATAGAAACAAGTAAAATTAGTTGCTGCTTTGGAAATGTATTTCTTCGTTTTCTCTTTATGAACTGTAAAACCTGATAAAAATATCTGCACACTGTCTGTGGCCGTGTGACAGCTCTGTTAACAGAAGCACCTCAGATACTGAGATGTTACCAGGTAGAAATTTCATTCAAGCATGGGAGCATTCTCCACTATGTAGTTAATTTACACATTTGTGTGATTTAAAGCCAGGCTCCTCTGCACTAAAGCGGATGTGGGGATGCCATAGCTGATATGTGGGCAAATCCAAAAGGAAGGCAAAGGCAGCAACTATACTCCTAGTAGAGAACAAAGACTATTAAGTATGTCATCTTTTGCCAGTCTTGTTTGAAATTAGAAAACAAACAAAAAAAGTTTAAATTGGTTGTGTTTAGCTAAGTTGGTTAGATCATGGTGCTAGTAACAACAAGGTTGTGGTTTCAATCCCTGTACGGGCCATTAAGTTAAGAGCTGGACTCAGTGATCCTCCTGGGTTCCTTCTAATCCAGAATATTCCGTGAATCTGTGTTTTCAGCTCCTTAGCATGACAAAACCAAAAAGCCCAGTGCACAATAGTTGATTTTGTATTTCCTGACTGGTACAGCTAACATCAGTTCTCCAAGCTAGTCCACAAATTTGGGCTCTTTGACATATCCTGGGGACTTACACACATGGATGCAGCAGCAGCTAAAGAAAACAGCTGTAATTATTCCCAAACCTGTATAAATCACAACAGGGGAGCAGTTGGAAGCAGGGATAGAGAGCCAAAGTTTGACAAATGGAACAGACAAAACCACTGGAAAAAACCTTTGGGATGTGTAAGCAAGCTAATGAAGAGTAGAAATAAATAAATAGATTATATATAAACATGTCTGTAAAGCAGTCTGAAATAACAGCTTTCTCTTTTGAAGTGACTATTTGTTTTGAGTTCATGTTTATGGCACTACCAAGCCCCAAACAAATGAGATGAAAAGTGGGGAGGGTTATGCAGATAACATTGTCACGGAAGGAAGAAATAAAGGAAGATACTGTTTATCTTTCCTTTTATTCTCAGTATTTTGATTCCCTGCCCCATAAACAGGAGGGCCAGGGAACTCTAAAGCTGTTTGTGACTTTGAAAACTTAGCTCTGTTCCCTTGGTCCAAAAACTCCACAAAATGTTCCTCCTCCTTTCCATATTATGCTTTACCACCTAGAGACAGAGCATAAAGGGCAGCAGTTTCCAACATGTGTGTGCACAGGCACAAACCTTTGTGTGGCAGAGCTGTGCTGGGAGCAGATAATTACAGCAAATAAAAGGCAGCTCTGGATATAACAATGTGGAAGCAAATCCAATTGCTAAGGACATTGGCTGAAAACAGCCCTCAGAAACAAAGAACCAGCCACATTAGAGCAATCTTTCATACTTGTATAAAATAAGTAATTGAGTCATGGACAGGGTAAAGCCTGGGAGCACAAAGAAAGATCACAAGTCGGAGCTGGAAACTGTCCCAGCGGTCCCGTATTTCAGCTCCCTCTCTGTTTGCTATTCTTCCCACTCCGGGTTTAAGCACAGCATCAAAGCTCGTTATTAGTCTGTAATCAAGGTCATTAGAGCTCTCGAATTCAACCTGAAGACTCAGTGGGCAAAACCTGGCAAGGCAGCAGTAACGATCCCCTCTGAGTAATCAGAGTATTGCTCCGCAAGATGCTGATAGAAAACGGTCCCCTTGCACCCAGGGGCCTACCAGAGGGCTCACTTGAGAGAAAATGTTATCTTACACACTATAAATACGTGAAAATAAGATTAGAGGCAGCTGTTGTGACAGCAATTCGCCATGTCAATACATCCCCTCACACTCTACCCGGATTTTTAGCTCGCTCAGAAGCAAGAGCGGCATTGCCAACCCCCAACTTCCCTGTGTTTCCCATCCACTTGTACTATCCCAAGGACTGCCCTCACCTTCACCTGACTTCACTTTGACTATCAGAGATGGAGTCAAGCACCCTGCCAGTATTTGGGAACTGTGCAGAACAGGACAGCTTCTTTACTGTCCTAGTTTGGCCCTGTGACATCACAGCAAGTGTTAACCAGGAGCAATGTTAATACTACAAAAATCTCCTACAAAAGTAGACACTTAAAGCATTTACACTGAAAATTAAATACAATCACTTATCAATTTTAACTCTTGCCATATTATTACATATTACTAAAAATCCTCAGTGTTCTGTCAGATAATTGTCTGCATTCATTACTTCCAGTAAGAAGGAAGCTACTGAGTGGGAGAGAAATAACCAATTTTTTTACATTACTCTGAGTTACATACTTAATAGAGTTATTTCCCAGATAACCTGGTGGTTATTTCTATTTATACTGTGGGTACTTGTCTTTGCTATAAATGAAGATCCAAAATTGGTGGCAACTACCATGTAGCTGCTACAACAAGCAAGAGATGCACAAGGACACATTGCAGAATGTGACTACTGCCCATAAAGCTATTATTGACGGGAAAAGCATGGTCTACTTATTTCCTAAAGAAAACCAGAAAACATTGCCACCTCAGGTCACCTCACAGTCAAAATCTGACTGGATTACTCTCAAGATCTTAGGGTAATGTATTTCCCCTGGGATAAAGTATTTCAAAATATAGGTAATGGGAGACAACATCCTTGGGTAGTAACTTCCAGATTTGAATACGGATGTCCAGAAAACCTCAATCAAGACCTTTGTGCTTCCATTAGTCTTTTAAGTTCCGTAAAGTAAGTGTTCTTCTCTGAGATACCCTTCATAGCAAGTACTGAGTGATGGAGTGACAGAAGTCTTACACCCTTTGTATCTGTTATGAAAGGGTTGACTGCAGCTGAGATCCTAAATTGCATGGACTAGAGAGGTCTGGCTGCTGCCACCCTCGAGCTGCTGCCTTGAGCAGCACCAGTGAGGGAAAAGTCGTGCTGGAAGGGAAAGAGGCAGCAATGCCATGAGCAGCCTGCACTGCCTGTGTCCCTGCCACCTGTGCAGAGCAGGGGGGGAAGCCTGCACCCTCGCAGGGCACAGCCCTGGCACCGCGCAGCATACTCCCACGCACACTCCCACTCCCAGATGGCTTCCACACAACCCTTCCAACAGAAATTATTTTAGGATTCTAGCAATTAAGCCACAGAGCCCCAGATTTTTGTCTCACAGTCAGGAGTGCAACTCTCTTTTTTAAAAAAAACAGGAAAAAAAAAACCCTGAACAGACAAATGTCCCTACCAAACCAAAAATAATCATAATAAAATATTCCTGTTTCTACAGCAAGTCACCTAAAGCATTCAAAATACCGCCCATGAGTTTGTTCTGCTAACAGCTCTGTGTTTACACCTGCTGCTTTTCCTTGTCCTGAGTCTGGCAGGAAACAAAAGCAGGAATGGAAATCATCTCTGTGCAGGCAAGTAGCTGAAATCAAGGGGTACTAGAGAAGGAACAGTGCAACAAAGGGCACATGTGATGTCACCCCAATTTTTATTGCTGCTTACAATGTAGATGATGGCACTGGGACTCCAGTAATTCAGAGGAGGGGAAAAGGAAGGCACAGAGCTTCAGCCCAGTTAAGTGATGAGCTCCCTTAAACTCCAGAACCTATCACCCAGGACACTTTCTTCTAAAGACATTGATATTAGAGCACATCACCACATCCACTCTGCAAATCTGTGCATTGAGGAGCTGGTTTTGCTTTAAACCTACTGAAATGAGGGAAAAACACAGTGACTTGCAGGAGAGAATTCTCCCAGTTTCTGTCCTTCCTGGAAGGAGAAGATTGGGCTAAAAGATTAATCAGATAAATTGAACTGTATTAGAGATAGGGACCAGACCATAGTACGCCCTCAGGTAACCACTTGCATTTAAATATGTGTGGCAGTAAGCTCCTGGCAACATAAACATGAAACAGGCATTTCTGAAGCCTAGCACAGGGCTTTTATGCTTGCCTGCTTGCTTCTAATAGTGGATAACCAACCCTTATGTTCTACAACTTACAATTTTCTCATCAAAGTCTTTTACATAAAAATTCAATAACAACCTGCATTGTCCATCCCATCCCATGATGCTGACTCAGAGGCAGGACTGATAAAGTCACCAGGGCCAGCTGTATGTCTCATTCCCAATGCTCCTGTGATTCCAGCTTCCCATAACCCAGGCCCTGAGCTGCTGCATTTCACAGAGAGCCACGCACAGGCAAAGGAAACATCTGTGCTGCCCTAAACCAAAACAGCCCCCTCTGAACTGCCCAGCCTCTCCCCATTCACCTCAGCCAGCCCACCCCAAATCGGGCCTGCAGTCACGACCCTGTGCTGCTCCCAGCATAAGTCACCCTGTGACTCACACCTCTCTGTTGGCTGATGCATCCCCACATCTGCCAGAATGTGCCCTGCTGTTTGACAAGGCTGTCAGGTCACCCTGGCGAGTCACCGGAACAGCTGAATCACTCCTTTTCCAGCTCTGGCTGCTGTCATTGTTCCAGCTCTGGCTCTGTCCTTGCCCTGGTGTCTCACCACGTTGGCCTGTGTGGAGCTGGCACTGAAGTTCCTGGAATCCATGAAGGCTTTGGGAGAAAGGATGTGAGCAGAGCTTCAGGGGCAGAGGCTTCACCAGCAAAATAAGGAGTCCACCAGAAAAGTCAACAGAAAGCCAAACTTTACCATGAGCACAGATGGTCCTCCAAGCCTGTTAAAAGCAGATCCTTTCAAATGGCTCTGTTAACTTTAATAATTAAACCCCTAGGTCAGGCTTCTGTGAAGGAGGCAAGACCCAGTTCTCATGCTATCTCAGCAGTCCCACGGTACAGAGACACAAGGAGCAAAAATAAATGTGAGTGACAGATTCACATCTGAGGCTGACATCTAGCTATAACATCAGGTAAGTGCAGGATCAACGTGACTGGGAGGCATCAAAGGAGATGAGATATTGTACAGGACCAATTCTTCTCTCCCTCAAAGGCAAAAGGTATTTTTAAAAAGGCTCAAGAGCCTAAGGACAAAAAAATCCAGGCTATAATATTTTTTAAAAGAAGACTATGCTTTTAAACTGGATGTTATGGTAAGGAGTAGCCTTGTGACATTGAAAGGACTAAAAATGGCACAACTGATAGCACACAGTTCTCTCTTTTCTATATTCAGCTCAGCCCCACAGTTCTGTATATCAAATCACTCAGGTTTGTATTCTCCTACCTCCAGGGCCTTTGCTTTTGCTGCTTAAATCTCCAGATAAATCTCTGATCCTCATGCCATGCTGTCAGGAACAAGTGGCACGAGGCTGGGCTAACATTTGTTTTCCTTTCTGGCCTTCACTAATACAAACCACACCTTTACAGCTTTTCCATCACTGCGTGCCCATTTATTTCTCAATGCACTTTACCCAGGCTTGCCCAAACTTTCACTTCCTGGCGGACATGAATAGTGAAGTGAATCAAATATCAGGCTGAGAATACTGCAAAGAAACGCTTCAATACCAGTAATTTTTGTGAATAGTGAAGTAAATCTAACATTAGGCAGTGAATACAGCAAGGAAATGTTTCAATAACAGTAATTTTTGCATTCGAGCTGGAAAAAAGACAGGATGGAAAACACTTATTGCCTGAATTTTGCAAAAAGTGTGGTTTCTGTCTACCACCCTCAGTGCAAACCATGGATTTTGGGAACAGTCAGCTATTTCCATTGCTCTCAGCTGGTATCTTCCACGCCTTAACTCAGCCTCTGCTGAGAAGTTTGCTGACCTCGTGTCCTGTTTAAAGCAGTCGCTCTGTCAGTCAATTCCTGTCATCAGCATGGCACAGCAGAACCACCACCATCACTTTTTGCAAGCCTTCTCCTTCCTCCCTGACAGCCCTGAGAGCCAAGCCCAGAGCACAGCCCTTCCATGGCAAGAACAACGTGCTGGTTCCTGCAACTCAGCAAAGGATGATTTGTAAATGAAAAAAAAAAAAAAAAAAGACTCTGCCATTACAAATGGCCATTTTGGGGCATAAGCTGGAGTTGGGCACATCTTATCTTAACATGAGCAACGTACACATTCTGGAGAATATCCATAAGAGAGATGGGAGTCTGGCCAAACACAGGGAGAGCCTTTGCTAAGATGACAGGATGAGGCGCTTAAGCGTATGTATTTGAAGATGAGAAGGCTACAGGGGGGATCTTCTTGTGCTCTGTAAGTACCTTAAGGGGGATCACAAGGATCTGGTGGATGAATAAATTTGAACTAAGCAGCAACAGAACAACATGTGCACAATCCAAGGCTTTAAAATAGAAGTAATTTATATTAAATAAAACTGTGGCGGTTTAGCCAAAGTGGGCTGCTATCTAGCTTTGTGGGATTTTTTTTTCTCCAAGAGACTTCTGCAGCATATAAATAATTCCAGAGTCAAGAAAATAAAAACAGATTGCTTGTACAGCAGTGATATCTATGGATATGTATAGGATTAGATGCTCAAACATGATAGTTTTGCTCATGCATACAGGGCCTATGCTTAGCATCAGTAAGGAATATCCTTTTCTCAGGTTACTACAGGGGCTTGGAAAGAGAGCAGCTTCTCAGAGATGGTAGGAAAAAAAATGGACGTAGCCTTAATAGACAGATGATATGGAATATTTTTCTAGCACCCAATTGTACAGAATGATTTCTAACAGACAGACAGAAACATCAAAGACACAGTTATTGTATCATCCTTAAATGACAGAACAGGAGAGCGAGAAGTTTGAGTCTCTCACCTGCCTGTCAAAGTTGAAGCCTCAGGGGTGTAGAGATCCCATCAGGCAGAGCCTGCTCGCTCACAGAGCGACACTGTCCCCTCTGCCAGCACCACAGTGTCATCAGAAGACCCCGATCTTTCCTTAACTGCACCTTGAAAATGTTCTTAACACAGTTTTACTGAACACTCGATGTCCAGCCTGTGTTGTGAAGTAAAAGCAGGAAAAAAATCTTTAAGCCCATCACAAGGGGTAATGGTCTCAAACTAAAAGAGGGCTGATTTGGATTAGATATGAAGAAGATGCTTTTTGTGGTGAAACACTGGCCAAGGTTTCTCAGAGAGGTGGTGGATGGGCCCATCCCTGAAAACATTCAAACCCAGGCTGGGCTCTGAGCAACCTGACCTAGCTGAAGATGTCCCTGCTCACTGCAGGGATTGGACTAGATGACCTCTAAAGGTCCCTTCCAACACAAAACATTCCATGATTCTGTTATTTTTCCCTCTCAAAAACCACAATAGGCTGAAAATATCATGTGCCATGTGCACAGTGACTTACTGGAATCCTTTCTGACGAGAAAGTCTTACCAGTGGCCAAAAGCCGGTGTTTTATTTGTGTTGGATTGGGAGTTTTATGTCGCCTCCCTGCACCCGTTGAGATGAAATTTGAATCTGCTGCTGCCGTTTCACCTCGGGTGCCTTAACTTTCTTGTACTAAACAGGAAGCCCTTGTCAATGCAAAACTATTTGCACTGGCCTCACTAGCCTGTGCTGTGTCTAGATAATTCAGCCTAATGAGGGATTATTTCCTGTGTTCGTGGCTGACAACACCCAAAGACATTCTGGGATTGTGCAGTGATAAAAACTGAACTATATTAAGCCGATAGTGTGGAGCTGTTAATTTTAAATAGAGAAGAGAGAATGGATACTGCTCCATGCCATCCAGAAGTCACTGAGATTTGTGCTTGAGCCAGGAAATGAAAACAAAAACAGGCTTTCTGGTTTAGGATTGACCTCTTCACTAAACCCACTGAGCTCCATAAGCTTGCCTGCATGTTAAAATGCAGAGGGGCAGCAGAAGCAATGTGTGTGTGATTACAGGCTAAGGAGAGCATGACTTTTGTCCTGAGTGGATGCAGCTGGACTAAAACTAATTCTGTTCCTAATATGCAACAGCAAAGGTCAGTCCAAATATGAGATAAGGATCAAATCTTCAGCAAACCCAATAGTAGCTTCTTGGCAGTTACACCCCCAGGAAGCTGCTGGAAGAAGCAGGTTTGTCCCAGCAGTGACACAGGCTCTCTCACAGGCACCTGGTGGGTGTGAGGTAAGGTACAGCCTTTCCTTGCTCCACCAAAGGCAGCTGAGCCCATAACAAATACAAATATCGCACATTATACATAATATATATATTAATATCACAATTTAATTTCTTTCCCCATCACATTCAGAACACGGGCCAGTTACCCAGTGTCTCATGTGGACTTTATGGATGACTGACTTGCTCACCAGCAACTAAATCAAGGCTTGAGCCAATATGCTGCAGACTGTAGCATATTTATAGCTTTTGGGATGTAACAGTGAACCATCCCTCTGTGGAGCAGAAATATCCACTGTGTTTGAAGAAGAAAGATGGTCCTGTATAAACAAGTCTATGCATGTTCCAGATGAAGGAAATGAAGAGTGGCAATGCAGCCCCTCCCATAATTCTAGCCAGCTGTCAGTCCAGCTAGGAAAACAACAGATCAAAAGCAAGCCATTTTTTCCTTGAGCATTCATGCATAGGAGACATTTTCTTATCGTAATTCGTTCCATTTTACAGTATCATCATTAAGATATGCAGATTTTTAAAGCCAAACCAAATACTTGAGTTATTCTCCATCCTTATACCCTCTTCACTGGGCTTTAGAGGGCAAAGTTTGAAGGCTATCATTTCTAGCTGCACTGCTGCTCACTGCTACAAAGAAACAAATAGCTGCATGAGATATGGCTTTAAAAACCCCAAACCCTAAACTTTGCAATACAGTCGTTGGGCCACCTCCTTGGACCAAGTACAGTGTTTCAGGCTTGGAGGTGCATCTTCAGGTCTGCTTAGAAAAGAATGGGAGCCTGGTGGCCCAGCCTCCAGGCAAGCAGCTGGGCAGCTCTATTAAAAATATATTATTTACTTGAGGAGAACCTGACAGGTTAATGAAAGAGGAAAACTGCAACAGCCTGGAGAACACACAATTTCATCCCACCTCCCATCAGCTGTTACTATGCAAAACTGGCACTAAAGCTAAAAAAGCCCCACATAAGCTTAATTATTTCCCGTATTTTTGATTGATGTGATTATTTCTTTCAACCACACGACATTTTCTCTACTTTTTTTCAGCAATTTCTACACACCATTCTCTAGTTGCTGTTTCCAAGGCAATCCCACTCTAGAATTTCAACGGTTTGAAGGAACTTGCAGGGTTCAGTCATACAAGGCAGGCTGAGTTGTTCTATAATTCTACTGATGAAGGAATTATGAGTGTAAAAAGCAGAAAATTAAAAGTATCAAATTTTAAAAATTGCACAAACCTTGTTGCACCTTCAAAGCATGCCCAGGATGCTTGAAGGCTGTATTAGTTGAAAAATTAGCTTGAAAAAAGATCACCTTTGCACATAACGCAAATCTATCTAGGACACAGGGTGGACACTGAAGGAATGATTATTTGAAGAAGATATGATCATGCTGGAAGCCAGGGCCAGCTAAAACTCCTTTTGCCATCAAAGGGGAGAAACAGCACTGCCACAGCACACTGAGATCATCCAACGGTGTGTACCTAAAATAGTTCAGGTGAATCACATCCTAAAAATGCTTATTTCTGTTCTTTAACTATAAAAGGAGCCCTAAGGCAGTCAGTTCAGCTGCATATGTCTACACTGCTAAGGTTTAAAGAAAGATGAATTAATTTCTCATTAAAAGCGATTCCATCTAGAATCACAGAAAGTTCCTAAAGTTATGCAGCAGTGAAATACCTGAGGAAATTACCACCCTGAAATTCGAAATGGAGTCTGCTTTCTTGATAATAAAAGTAACTATCAGACCTCTTTGTCCATGTTCAAAAAAAATTATCACAGTATTGCTATACCAAAAAGGCAGTTACCAATATGTAAGAAACCAGATGACTTAGTTCGACTAAAGGAATATGACAATGAAGTTACAATTTCCATTCTCACAAAATAAATGACAGGAGTTTTAATGGAGAAAACAGAACAACAGAGATACAGCTATTGACTGTAGCTAATAAGATAAACTGAAGATAAACTCAGTTCTTAATGTATAACTGTGCACCTCCCAATAAATACAGATAAAAGGGTAAGAAGTGAAGAGCACCCAACTCTAAGTCCTTGGCTCCACAGCAAGGTCAGTGAAGGTGAAGAGAACATTGCTGCACGTTTCAATGCAGCCTCCAGATTCCAAGCTTGGTAGTTCTCACAAACATTAAATTTCCTAAGTAGTGGCATAATTTAAAAACGCTACTAGGAAGAAAAATACACTTGACTGCACATGCTTGGTTAATTCCCAGCAATCCCACTTCTCTCTATAGTACTTCTTGGATTCTGGAGCCTGTTCCTGTAATTCAAAAGTAAATCATTATTCAGGAAGGCTGTTCATGCAGAAATGAAACTGGAAACATCCGAGGAGCAGGCACTGGCCCGCCAGTTGCCCAGCAAAGCCTCAGGCTCCTCGGGGGAGTCGCTGGGCCAGCAGGCAGCACACACTTTCAGTTTCACACGGCGCACAGAACTCATCAGGCTGCACCAGGGAAAAGCATCCAGCCCCCGCACATCAAAAGCAAGAACCTTGGAATGATGAACAGCCCCCAGCAGCCTGCTGACAGGGCAGTCAGCCTATAGACACCAAGTCAGGCTTACTAACCCAGCTCAGCTCAGCCCAGGGATCTGCTCAAACCTCTGCCACCAGCAAGCACTTTTGCCTTCTAAGGGCCTGGCACACCTCAAGCAGTTTGTTTGATGCTTTTCCTAACTTGTGGGAGGAAGGAAGGCGTGGAAGTGGCTTTCATCCCCTCAAAACAATAGACTGTGAACGAACCAGAATCTCCTCTGTTTTACCAGAGTTAAAAATGATGTTTGACACAGACAAACTGAAAGTGCAGCGCTCTCATTTCAGAAAGGACAGTGAGGATTTGGGAGCCTCTGCCAAGTTCAGTCCATCACGCAAAGTCCTTACTCCCAGGAATTCCTAGGCAGCTGGCAAGAGAGCACACTGACACTAGGCAAGGAAACAGAGGTGAGATTTCCCTGACATCGCCTGCACAGGCTAAAAGCAATCAGCTCCTATTTCTATTTTGGGCTCTTCCAATCCCAGCTTGTCGTGGACTGCTTGTAGAAATCACTGCCAAGAGCCCAAAACTGTGTGAGCCTGTCTTGACAGATCACAATTTGGGAAAAGCTGTGACAATGGCTGCTCTGCAAAGGGCCACAGGGAAAGCCCTGACTGCGACCCAGGATTGAGGGGCAGGACCCAGCACCTGCGATGCTGCATTTTTAAGTACCAATGAACTTCCACCTTGAGCAGAAATTGCCCATTCACTTAAAGCTGCTTTCTGTTTCCCTGGGGACAAGGAAAAACCAGACCCTGCCAGCTTTATCTCTGCTCATGAATCACATCGCAATCTTTCTAGTCTCCTTGACTACAGCTAAATAAAACAGGAGCAGGAATCGTTCGCTGGCCGTTAAGTGCCTGAAATAAGGCAGCAACCACATTGCAGCTGGGAAGTTTCACGGCAGAAATTATTGGGATGCGTGTTTCGTACCCCAGGTTGTGGCATAAAGGGCATCAAGGGGCACCTGAGGCTTCAAGATGTGCTGAGGTAGCGCCTAGAGGACAGTGTAGGATGAAGGGAGCCAAGAAAAGCCGGTCCTTGGTGGATGCTGCTGCAGCACAGTAGAGGGATGAGCTGCCTCAGGACTTGGGTGACAGGGGGCATGGACAATTGGCAGCACCATGGCTAAGTTCACTTATTCATCAGTATAAACAGTCTGCACGAGCACAAATCAATGATCCCTGTGGGTCCCTGCCAATTCAGAATATTCTGTGACCAAAACAATAAACCATCTCCCCCAAGCTGGACGCGATCCCTTCCAATTCAGGATGCTCAATGTTTCAAATCTGAAGATGAGACTGATGGACATGGGGACTCAAACTCCCACAAGTGACGATCAGCAATGAAAATCTGGCTCCTGAATGAGCATCTTGCCCCCCAAATCCCAAAGTAATTTCTGCTTAAGTAGCTCCCAGTGCAGACACTGCCTTGTGCCATACTTCAGTTTAATTTCAATTGCAGGGTCTCATAAGCCACTTAAACACACATCAAGAACAGCCTCAAAAGTTTGAGATGACAACCACTCCTCCCCACAAGAAACAATCATCTGAATCAGCTTTCGTATCATTAAAGGGCCAAAATACTGACTTGTATTTCCTCCTGTTCTGAAGCTGAGTAGTTTATTCCTATTTCAAATAAATCCAAAAGGGCAAACCATGTTTTTGTTGAACTCCTAGGCCTCAATGAACGTGAACTGAAAAAAAGAACAAACCTACTGATGCATTCTCCTAACCATCCACATCGGTAAGTCTTTGTACACAAACTAAATGGAGTATGTAAAGCCTCAGAGCAGGAAAACAGGATTATAATGGGATTTTGGAGGAAAACTAATTCCTAAGAGCAAGTTGCACACAACTTTCCTACTCTGTCCTTGCGTAATTAAATCTGTATCCACGGAAAACTAGTACTGCATGAATGAAGCAACCTCTTGAGAAATAACTGCTTGAAGACTAATAAAACAGAACATGTCAAAATTATTGCCAGGAAATCTCTAAATCTTTGCCATATATTTTACAACGTGTTTGCCTACGGTTGACCCCGGTGCAATATTTATAAAATACAACTGCCAGAGAGCTCCAGCGCTTCCTTTTTGCAATCCCAAGGTGGTATGCAAGTGGGAGTTTTTCAGCTCAGTGTTGAATCCTGGGACTTTGGAGGATGGAGCTGACCCACAAGCAGTAGAGAGATATTAAAAAAGCCTCCAGCAATAACAATTTCCTCCCCAGGAACACTTGTAAGTTTTCAAACTCAGACCTAAGGCTGTCAAGGCTGTGCTTTCATCAGTCTACAGCGAAAAGACTGACACAATAATTTTGAATATTAACTGATTCCTCTAATTTTTTTAACACAAGTTTAAATTCACACACTCTAGAAGCAACAGACCCCCATGGCAGCACACTGAGTTATTTGCTCTTAGCCAAGAATCTGACTATAAAGGACAACAAACCTGCTTAAATGTCACAGGGAACTATTTGTCACTGGAGCTCATTGCGAATGCACAGAAACATGGAAGTTAATTTTATCCTGAAAACTACCCCAGAACGTATGGAGCCTGACAGCCACTTCTGGCACCTGAGATGCTCAGAGGGAATGCCCTGCTTATATAAAACCAAGTGTTGCTCCTGGATCCCGGTGTTTTTTTTTTCCAAGTGAAAGCATTATGCATTCAGCAAGAGCTCACTTTTATAGCTGCTGTGAACTAAATTAACAAAGGTCTCTCATGTAAACATAGACTCCATCAAATGAATACTCCCAAACTGTTGCAGTACAAGTATTATCTTCAATGAAAGCAACAAGAAAGTCTTTTCTTGCAACAGTAAAAGATAAAATGTTCTGGGATGTCATCCAGAGGGTTTGGAGGGATCATGTATTCAGGTTACATGGATCTAAGTAAGGTTACCTTGTTTCAAAGAAAAATTATACATCATCCAAAAGAAATACAAGTTTTATTAGGTGGAGTTCCCATGTTCCATGCAAGAAATGAGAAAGAGATCCTGCCTCAGCCACCCATCATTTTTATACTTCTTACAGTATAGCACTGACTCTTACAGAGATTTTTACAAAGGAGGAATGAGCACTGTTTTGCCAACTGTAAAAGGCCAACTACAAAGCCCAACTTTGCACTGTGCTAAGAGCTCTGTAATTGTGCGTCTTGCATTTGCTGTTCAACTGCTTAAGCACTGTGACAGTGAGAATGCCTCCCACAGTATTCTCTGCACTAACTCTTTTTCCTGTTGGTTCATTCCTGACCAGGTAGACAACTTTTAATTTCCCAGTAGGCCATCCAGCATCAACACTTTGCCTGGAAAATTTCTTTTCAACAGTCTTATTCCAAAGACCAAGCTCTTCTTTAACTGAGATTTTTCAAAATCCACTTCATTTTACAAACTCGTTTTCCATACTATGCTGTGTGTTTCTGGTGTTTGTTTGGAGATCATAAATGCAACAGTTATAGCAATAATAACAGCTATAGTGTACCTATGTAGACCTTGTTAAGAAAACACAGTCTGAGGGACTGCATTCTGTACAAAGCACCCTAACAAGGTGCACAGTGCTGAATTTCTTCAGAAATAACGATTTGGGTTATCAGACTTTCTTCTTTTCTTTTCCTTGCGGACTGGATTGTCAGTGGTCTCACAGAATATGATAAAATTATCACCCATCCTGTAAGTGAGAAAAATGCCAGGCAAACAGACACTAATCCCCACTTCTCTCCCCTTCACAATGCTACCCCTTCCTCTCTTCCTCTGCAGCTCACACACACCGGATGAGGTGTCCTCCATTATTTCAGAAGAAATACTGGCTGCACCTGTATTTCAGCCAGCGCATGCAGCAGCTGAATTCAGTATCTTCATAAAGTCCTTAAGATTGTCTGAATGGCAGTAATTGTATTACATCGAGCCTGTTCCAACCAGCACCAACTGTGAAATTCTGTCACCCGATTAATACATCCCTTTGTCACAGGAATGAACAGCAGAGCAACTGAAAACGTTTCCTAGAGAGCAGAGTTTGCCTCGGCTGCAAACTTCCCTCTCTCCATCCCCAGTCAGAGGCTGGAAGTGTTATCTCATGGAGCAACAGGGACTCCTAAACACATGGTGAGCCGGGTCATCTGAGGGCAAGTCTGTTTCAATTACTTTTTATTTTAAAACCCCAAAGCCCTTTGCTGTGCAGCGCTGTACTTTCTGACTTTGTCACAGGAGAGCTGCTACAATTTCTAGGTCAGTAGGACTCCAGCACTGCCCTTGGGCTGTATTTTCACAAGGCTCAATACAGTTAACGTGTCAGACACACCACAGTAAATAGCTCCTATTGTCTGTTGCTTTAGGGAGCCATTGGTTTCACATAAAAATATCACTACTTTTATTAACAGATATTGATAGAGGTCTGGAAATGGTCATTCACAATCTGAAATGCATCTGCCTTGCTCAGACAGGGAGAAACTGAGAAATTAGTGACCCGTGCTATGGCATCTGCTTGACACTGTCCTCATGCACAGGAGCCAGACTGACAGACCACTCCAGCAGCAGAGCTGGTGCACAAAAAGGTGGAAACTCCAGCTCCTCAGCACTACCTTCCACATACACTGTATTTAGCCATAGGGCTCAGTTTACAGCAGGAGATATGAAAAATACTGCATTTATGATATTGCCGTGGGTTTTTTTTCCTGTCCCTTCCTTTTAAATTAGATTAAACTAATGGGAAAAAGCCCTCATTATGGGTGTCAAGTCTGATGTGATTCCCACAGTAGCACTGGACTCCTCCTCTCTGAACAGAAGAAAAACATACATTGTGCAGGATTTAGACATGATTCCTTTGTTCACTGTTTGTACATTTTCAAAACTGGACTTCCCCTTTAGCCGCTTTGGGAATTTATCACAACCAATGCACTGGACCACACTTCAGTCAGGTTAGATTATCTTTCAAAATCTCCACAAAGCACTAATTCCCAAATCCCAGAGAAGAAAATTAACATTCCATGTCTGTTGCTGAGACACCTGGAAATATTAAATGATTGTTTCTCAAAAGATAGGACATTTCTCAAGCATTTCCCCTTAATTCCTTCTATCCCTCGTTACTTCTCACTGCATAAATCCAAAGATTTTAAAATGCTGAAGAAGAACCTCCTCGTTTAGAACATGGAAATGTATTTGGAAATTAGGATCATTATGATCATCTGAATCACCAGAGACAACCTTGCCGAAGCTAAGTATCATAGTTGCAAGGAAAGCTCATCTCCTGATAGGCAGAGTCCAGGCAGTAATTTGTGTCAGAGTTGATTTTAGTCACGGTTCTGTTTGAAAACATCCGAATTATTAATTACCTCATGTATAAAGAGTGACCGAAAAAAACTCACTAATACATGAGCTCTGTCAGAGATCTTTCAGTAGGAGACTAAGTCACATCCCACCAGGGAGGGAATGCTCATGTTTTTAACATTTATTTTACTTTTTGATAAGAAAGACTAGGCAAAGACATTCTACTGGTACCTTAATTCTATAGAACTGCTACATCAGATTTTAGAGAATGTATTCCAGCAATTGTTTGGTTTCTTTTGCCTTTACTTAGCTCTCCATTCGCTCTTGGAAATTCCCAGAGTGATACAGGACCATTTCCAAAATGAAGTTCAACAGCTGTGTAACAGCCCACATCCTTCCTGAGGATTCCATGACATGGAACACAAAGTAAAGAGAAATCAAACCTGATGCTGTAGGAAGGCAAAATATCACCATCGCTATTCCAAGCTGTGATACTGCTTTCCTTTAGATCTTAAGGAGAACAGAGCACAGTTAACTACTTGCTCCACTTCCAGGAGCCTCTGAAAGCTTTGAGCTTTCATCCTATTCATCTTGCTAAAGGCAGCACATTCAAAAGCCAGAGTGACATGTTTTTAGGTATGAAGCTGAGTAATTAAACAGCTAAATTTCTTTAGCTCATTCTAAGTCAGTTCTTTCAGAGAATCTCATTCTTTGAAATTGAGGAGCTCTGTATACTGTGTAATTTACTAAATCACCTCTGGTTCAGATATGGGAGGCTTTCTGGTTCATAAAGCCACAGTTTTAAATCATAATACCTCCCTGACGTGCTAAACTGCTGATCTGTGATGCACAGTTAGGTGGGAAGATCTGCCATCGATGGAAATCCCCAGCTGCCAGCCTTTGACACATACCGGAGCAGAAGGGATGAATTCCTGATGCAAACCCATCAAATATGTATGTGTTTTGCTAGGAGAGAAATGGAGCAGAGAGTATAGAGATGCAAAATCAGCCATGAGGAGCCACCATCACCGCTGCCAGCCCTGCACCGACAGCAGGCTCTGTGTTATGGGTTTACTTTTTAGAAGCCATCTCCACCTGTGTTTCAGGCAAATGGCTAGAGATTGGTGAAATGAAAGAAACAATTGGTGAAATAAAGGGGAAGTAATCTCCTGGTTTGTTACAGCAACTACATCAAAGGGTCAGACTGTCTCAGCAGTCTGCACACACACCCCCTACACGTTCTTCCTCCACTCACATCACGCACATGACGTATATATTTACATATGTAGAGACAGATTTATTATATACATATTAACAGGGGGAAATGTGCCTCTTATGCTGTGTCAGTTGACTTGGCTAAGCCTGTTGAAGGCTGCAGTTCCTATTTAATGGTTGAAAGAGATTTAGGTAATGAAGTCTCTGGATGAGGAAGCAATGGTATTTATGAGACTAAAAAATATTTGAGCTTATCCAGCTTTGAAATGACTATAATAGGACAAAATAGAGGAGTCAAATGGGCAACTGACAGCAGAAGTTTTCACAATTCAAGCTTTAATTATGGGGAATGTACTGGCTAGAGAGGATGACCCACAATTTCACTAAATATTCCAGCACATCACCCACTCTATTCCATGTCAAAAAGGTTATTCCTGCTCCTCAAAATACAGTAACAACAGTTATTTTCTGATCAGTTCAAGAAAGAAATGTCCTGAATCTGATTAGATATTCAGTTTTTCAACTTTTTTTTGCCCTCCTAGATGTTTCTTGTTTACTTTACCTATTCATTAGTAGTTTCCTTTCACACTGCCTGGATTATAAAGCAGAGAATGGCAAAGCAAATAAACAGAGATTAAATAAAGCTGCAGCAAAGTTAGGTCTTTAAGAATTAAATCCAACCTCTAAACTGCAGAGGCAACTCTTCAAAAGTCACGCTAAGCAGAGTATGTACATTTGCAGTCCAACTTCCATTTAAAGTGGATGACAAGTTTAGCAAGGATAATACCCTTCAAATACTGGCTGATTGGAGAGGCAAGGACATTTGCTCAATTTGCCCATAGTATTATCCTTCTGGCTTGCTGGGAGTTGATGCCCTGCTGTGAGCTTACAATAAGAGTTTTCCTTCTGAAGTCTCTGATGTGGGAGCATTTTTCTTAAAGATCATGGGAAAGTTTGGGGGGTTTTATTTTAAACCACTGCAGCAAAAAAGTAAAGAAGATTAATTGGGCTAGCTGCACGATTCATCTCGCTGCTTCTGGCTAATTCACATCAGTCAGCATATCCTAGAAGACAGTCTTTCAATCTCAGATAGGTCCTTGTTAATTATTATAGCATATTATAAAAGACAAATATTTTTGGGTGCTGAGAAAAAGTGGTACGGTATTTTAACCCGCACATGCTCTTTTTTCTTCCCAGATTATTAATCTAGTGTTAATCTACTTGCAATTTTATATCCAAAGATAAAATACCCTGCCACTTTTCCTCCTGATTCCCAAGAATTTAATAATCAAGATGCACAGCAATGTGCTGATCTGCTCTAGCCCCGTTTCAAGTGCAAACTTCCCCTTGCAGCAGCAGGTTTCAAGCAGATGGTGCCTGGATAGAGCCAATTGATACCCAAGTAAACCGGGGCATCCTGACAGCTCCAGCCAACAGGCTGCACGACAACTCCCCGAGAGCTTACGAGGCAAAGCCCAGTCTTAGGGAAAGGCTAACGCTTTCCAGGGAACTTGTTGGGACTGCCAGGACTGACATGCTCAGGGTAATCAAAGCCCACTTGCACTGTGACTTGCAAAAAACACAAAAGAATTTTTGAATGTGGCCCATCACAAAATTTTCCTGCAATTATTAATTAGGCAGCTGGTAACTTGTCAGTGAGAGAGATTCCATACTTAATTTTCCTGACTAGTCACAAAACAGGTTAGTAATTATGGAAAATTTCTAATGCTACACAGGAATACATTATTACTATACCTATTTTTTTTACTATCATTTTAATCTACATATAGTATTTACTATTTTATTGCTCTATATCTCATCCTTTTATCCCCTGTTACAGATCAAGTAACTACATGCTGGTTTGCAGCAGAACATGACTCTTCACTGCAAAAGCAGAGGGTAAGAAACAATCAGGGGCAGCTCCAGGTAGGGTGACACCTTGAGCAGCCCGACCATCTCAACCAGCCTGGGAAAGCTGCATTAACCCCCTTCCCTGGGTCATGCTGCCTCTTCCTCCCACACCTCAGCAGCAGAGCCACCCAGCCTCTGTGCTGGGTCACCAGGGGCCACTGCCTTAGGGGCATGGGGATGAGGTTTATTGCGCTGAGCTGCTTTTCCTGCTGTGAAAAGGGAAAGAGCATTACTGGAACCAGGAAAGGAGCAGGGGCTGCTCTTTACACATGGGAACGGGCCTGGAGCCAGAGCCTGGCTTGGTTCCTGCCCCACAGGTGCTGGGGCAGGACCAGCCTGGCATAGGGCTTCCCTGACATCCTCAGCAGCGAATATAAAACCAAAAAATGGGCAGCACATTCATTGCATTCGTCTGAATGAGCTGTACGCCACAATACATCTGCTAAATATTTTATCACTGCTGATTCATTGATGGATTTTTAATTTTTAAACATGCCCACGTTTAGCTCTAAATTCTTGGCAAGAAACAAAGGACTGACATAGTTTAGTAACCTGCATTCTGTGAACACCGTACGCATCTCTCCTTATAATCAAGACCATCACCTTCCAAATCACAGGAACAATTTCAATGAATTTGATTTTTCATTGAAATATTCTAAGATACTTGGCATTTCTGAGGTACAATTTGTCCAAGATTTCTATGTATGTTACAAACATGAAAGAATGTCTGCCATACCTACTACATACAGTAGCTCGGGGCTCTCTCACTCCACAGCACAGGGAAGGTAAGATACAAAAAACCACTGCTTGTGCATCCTTAGCCTGCATAATTAATGAGCTGAGACTAAAGCTCCTCTTAATCCCTGGTCTCGTATCTGATTGAAGTACATTGGGAATAATTCTTTTTTTCTTTTTTAAACTTGTTAGTACATACAGCTAGGAGGTACCTTTTTTCGTAAGAAAGAACAAAACCAGACAAACAAAACACCACAGAGTAGCATATGGGATCCAGTTTCCTTCTGTTTACCACCTTACTGTGTTCCAGAAGGATTGAAAGAGAATTAATTTATTCTATGGTTTGGGGGGAATTTGAGTTGGCTGTCAGTCCATAACCATATTTATGTTGACAGCTTTTGGGAACTCCCTGCAAGGTCTGCTGAAAAAGAACCAAAATTGATAAGTAACAACATTTACATTCTGGAACATCATCTTTTTGCAGGGGTTTGTTTGCCTGTTTTTACTAAGACAGTTTCTTCATAGAAAACAGACTCTCATAGGATAATCCACATGATCACAGCCTCAACTGTATACGTAGAGATGGGTCTGATTAGCCCTTTTATCAGTGCTCCTGGAGATCAGGTAGGATTTGTACACACTGCCAAGAGACCCCATCAGCCACAATCAGTGTGCAATATGGACAGACACAAGAGACAAGGGATGGAAAAGCAAGGTATAAGTCCCTGCTGTACAGACAAGAAAAGGGGACGCTGAGAAACAGCGACTCGGGATGTGCAGAAAAGCGCCAAAAATGGTGAAACCCATCCACCTTGAAACGTTCATTCAGCCCTAGAACCAACCACTCCTGCTGGTCTGCCACAGAGCAAGCATGACCCAAAGCATCATCCAACAGAACTCACACTTTCTGTGTCCTGCATTGTAACTTTCAGGTGATTACACTCAGGTTCTTCCATTTTTACTGTGTGGTTACTGAGAGGCTCCCCCCACGAGAGTGGTTGGCACCATCCCACATCGCGTGCTGAGCCAGAGCAGTCCTGCACAGCCCTCCCTCCCACTGCCAGGAATACCCAGGCTGATGTGGAGCAGCCCCCCGGGTGGCAGCCACTCTGATCCACACTGCATGAATAGAGAAACATCCTTTGACTGAGAAATGAAAGCTGACAGTCAGTCGGGCTCCTCCTGTACTCGTCTGCATAAGCTTTCACATCCAATACTACTTCAAATGCAGAAATTTAACTACAGGGCTCTTCTCTTTCATTTGGAAAATAAAGCTGCAGCTCTGTAGCCCTGCTCTTTCTTTTGAGGCTGGGTTTGTCAGAGGGGTTTCTGGTTTTCTGCTTTACGCAGGGCCTCGGCAGCACACTCCTGATTAACTGCTCCAGATGAAGCAGCACAGGCTGAGCAGGTGATTTCCTTACTGCAGAACCTGCTGCAGCGATGGAGAACAGTGATTCCATCTCTCTGAGTTTATGGCTGAAGCATTTTGGAGACAATTCCTCATCTCCCTGAGGGCTGATGAAAATGATTCATTGTGTGAAAGTGCTGTTATCCCACTACTACCACCATGCTCTTATTTCACTGCTAATTGATGCTTGGGGCAGTGATAATGAACCCTGAAACGAGCTAGTACACCTATCCCTTGGCCAGGACAGCTGGAAAAAGGTCACTAAAAGGAAAACTGCGTGAGGGCCACAAGGACAGAGGAACAGAGCAATGCATCCACGCAAAAGACACTTCAGCAGTCTCCTCACCAGATGTAGGAACACTCAGATACTCAGAAGAGTGCTCACACCAAAGTAAACTGTACAGAGCCAAGAAGCTCCCATCAAGTGACACAATGATCCCTGGGCAGGCTGCCCTGCTGGGATACCAGGGATAGAGATCCAGCTGCTAGGGAAACCAGTTTGACTTGCTGCACGCTTCAACCAAAGCAGATAAGAAGCAGAAACATATGCTCCATGAACACCAGAGTCACAGCAGGACTCAGAAGTAACCATATGGTAACTGCTTTTAAACATAAAGTGAAGGGCATTCTATTAATGCTGATGTAACGCTGTAATCTCTAGTTTATACCCTTATTGATCTCGGATGCTTGCAAAAATAATTGAAGCAACGCTGAATATATTTCCAATTTTGTTGCTCATTCAGTTCTGTTTCATGGTTCTTTGTAGGCAGGCTACCATTTCTATGCATATATTATTTATCAGATGTATGCTTTTCCCATTTATTCATCAATTATGTGCATTAACTCCTGAACGACTTGCAGCTTGAAATCTGCAAGTCCTGTTTGCCCTATTTTTAGTTTTGACTGGCACAGTCAGGGAAAGAAGTTGCAAAGTAATAGCATTAATAAAGATTTATGAAATCTGCAGATTAAATTATTTAAGTCATCACCAAGTGACGCTTTTTTTACTGGACTATGAAACATATGTAAAGTCTTAGCACATTCTAGAAATACATACAGCAGCACAATTATTCTGTAGATATAAAATTGACTGAGCAGAACCATTTTAACTTTGATCATAGAATTACAGACTGATTTGGACTGGAAGGCACCTTAATACAGATTCCCTGGCAGCTCATATTTGTATCAAAATGCTTTAATCAATATTTAGCAGCTGAAGCAGCCACTGTCACGAAAACACGTAAAAATGGATTTGTACAACCTACAAGCATGATACAGTACCTGAAATAATAACAAGGGGTAAAAAAAAAATCTTTTTAGATAATCTTGTAATCTTACATCCTAGAACCAGCTGTGGGCAAAGACATTCTTTCATTTTTGGCAGCAAAGTGCTTAGAGGGAGAAATGATTTCCTGATTTGCCAACATAATGCTCCTGTAGGAATGGAGCTGCAAGCTGACCTAAAGGGAAAAGTCAGCACGAGTTCATGTACCATTGTTTGAAGAGCAGACCTACTTGCACAGCAAAACTGCTGCTTCAAATCCACAAATGGCAGCCAGACACATGCTAACACAGCAGTTTTATGACATAGGAATACATTAACATTTATCAAACCAAACCACAATTAATTGGGTGCCACCAGGAATAAAAGTTTTCCTGCCCACAGTGGAACAAGGAAAGATCTCCTGTGGATTTGTGCCCCACATCCCATCCACATTAGCAGTCTTTGCTTTTTGTCCTTCTCAATGACATATTCCCAGTAATCACTCCTACTGCCTCATTCCCCATTTCCCCCTAATCCCTGAGGACTTAAACCACTTCTCTACTACCTTACTACTCCTGTTGACACCCCTCTCCCTGGCAGTATCTTTATTTCTTTATTTCCCCTAAACTATCCAGCATTTCTTCCATATGTTCTTGAGCAAACTCCAGGGTCCTCACCACAGCCTAAGGCTGCATTTTCCTCCATGAGAAGATCAGTTTGAACACTTTCCCTCCAGACAGCCAGCGACTTTCATTAGCCTCACTGAGCCACTGAAAGCAGAGCAGATGCATCCAATCTCTGGAAATCCGGAGACTGGATGCATCTGCTCTGCCTTCAGTGGATTTGAAACTAGTAAGTGAGTTCTAAAGGTACTGGAAGGGGGTAGAGGAGAAAAGATGATCTAGCAGAAAAAAGGAGAAACAGGATTATTCAAAATAAATTTAAATTCCTTATGAAAGTAACTTCAATACACAAAAGGAGGTGAAGCAGAGGTGAATCAGTAACACAACACATCCCGATAAAAGAGAAGGGAGGCTCTCTGAGCACAAGGCTCAGAAGAACTGGGAACATCCCAGAAACAAGGTTTTTCTGAGATTTGAAATCCACTGTCCTGAACAGTATGGCTTCTACTCTGTTCCACTGGAGTACAGCAATGTGTTGCTGTACTTCATGCCTGCAAGAGACAAAGTATTTACAATTACTAACTTGGCAGGTTTTGTCTACTTTTATTTAGTTCAGCCACTTTTTTTGTCATTCAGGCTTCTCTGTTCTGCAGTAATGGACAGTGCCTATCTTATATCTTTTCACCATCTTTGCAGTTCAGCTCCTCCTCAGCTGAGGAGAATTTTTACTGGAGGAGATTGACATCCCACAAACTGGCAATCCCACACACACATCTCTGTCAAGGTGCAGATTGACAAAGTCCAGTTCTTGACCCTGTTTCATGTCACGAAATGGAACTGGCAGTAAGAGAAGGGCAACAGGAGGTTTCTATTCTTTGGCTACTGGCAAATAAAATGCAAGGGTTTATCTGGGACTTATCAGCCCCCGTGACTGCACTGGCCAGGGCCTCCATGCACGATCCAAAGGCAGTGCTGGAGTCACCCCCGGAAACAATTCAGCCTCTGCTGGCATTGAAAATTGAAACCCATGAAAACAATGGGGACGGTTTTGGGTGTTCACAGCAGTACAGGAAAGGGAAATGAAATAAAAGAACTAAGCAGAGTTTCTAATGGAGTGCTCGCCACTTTCCCCGTCCATCTGACTTCAGAGCACAGACTTTCATGCTTTGAATTCCAAGGCAGAAAACCACAGCAGGAATTCTTCCCTGCTGATGGCAGAAAGCCATTGCTGATGGCTGTCTGGGATTAGAGCTGGGGTCTTGCACATCTTTCTTAAAACTACTTATCTGTGATCTAGATTTGCATCTAATAGTCTTCAGCAGCAACTTCTCTAATAGGTCCAAAAATCATGCATTAAAACACAATAAATTTACTACTTTAAATCAACTTTTTACTTGACCCTGTCTTAGTTCCCCTGCACAGTCTTAAAATAAAAAGGATTTATCCAGGTAAAAAAGATCCCATCTTATTGATATGGGATCCCCAGCATAAGAAGACATGGACCTCTTGGAGCGAGTCCAGAGAAGGCCACAAAGATGATTAGAGGGCTGAAGCCCCTCTGCTGTGGAGACAGGCTGAGAGAGTTGGGGCTGTTCAGCCTGGAGAAGGGTCTGGGAAGACCTTAGAGCCCCTTGCAGTACTCAGAGGAGCTACAAGAGAGCTGGAGAGGAACTTTGGACAAGGGCATGCACAAAAGAAGGAGGGAGTGGCTTTAAACTGACAGAAGGCCAGTTTAGATTAGAGATAAGGAAGAAATTCTCCCCTGAGAGGATGGTGAGGCCCTGGCACAGTTAGCCCAGTTGTGGCTGCCCCATCCTGGAAGTGTTCCAGGCCAGATTGGACAGGGCTTGGGGCAACCTGGTCTAGGGAAGGTGTCCCTGCCCATGGCAGGGAGTGTGGAACTGGATGATCTTTAAGGTCTCTTCCAACCCAAGACATTCTGTGATTCTGTGTAATTCAAGAATTTGCATGACATGCTCTACCAGTAAGAAGCTTGGTTGTGAGCCTGCAGACCATGTATATCCCTTCCACAGCACCCAGAATTCCCCAGCAGCAGCACATTTTATGAGGCTGACTACATCAAGCTATGCTCTCTCTGACCACCGAGCAGTCATCAGCCAAGCAGAGATGGGAGGCTCCTGTGAGCTCCTGGGTATCACAAGCTGTGAGACTGCTGCTTTCAGCTGGGAACTATCACCAGCTTAACACTGTAGCCTAAAGGAAGGAATATATTCTTTCTGTAGGATGAGTTTCTAAAATGCACATTTCTGAAAAGCAAGAAGGCTGTTGACGTGTTTGAGGTTGTGGGGGAGAGAGGGGTATCAGTAGCACGAGTCCAAGCTGTACCTGCATTCCATTTGGATGCACTCTTCACATACTGTCCCTGGAGGTGGCTTCCTCTGCTGCACTGCCAGCTGCTCAGTGCAGCCCTGGAAGGAGCCACGGTCTGGGAGCAGATGAAACACTGTTCCCTGGCAACACATTTCTGTCAGCCTTGGGCTCAGCCTCTGCAGAAATACCCCTGCTATCACTTCTTGTTCTCACTATTGCTACGGCAGCACAGTTAAATTGATTCTTAGTGTTATTAGCTCAATACATCCACAGGTTTATATGAAGGGGGGGAAGGGCAAGATAGAAATTATTGAGAAAGGAAAAAAATTCTTTTCATTGATTGGATTGTTAGCTTCCTGTGAAGATAAAATATGCACATTCTGTATTAGGCCTTTGTTGGGCACACACGGAGCACAAAGAACTAAAAAAGCACTAATTACTAGGAGCTCAGATTAGTCTCTCCTGGCCCATGGTAAACACAAAGGTGAGTTTTAATAGCAGAGCAGAGAGATTAAGCAACATGAATTCTGACAAGAGCCATAAGAAAAAAGCAAGTAAATTATAACCTGTGATCTAAAAACATAAAATGAAGAATTCATTATGGCTTCCCATGAAAAGCCCACAGCTTCTTTCTTCATAAAAATTCAGCTTAGGACAAAGAGGCGCTTATCACATCTATTCTGCAGTTTTAAAGAAACTACACACTGATCTCCAAAACTCCCGAGTCCTATGAACTTGTGTTCAGGAAAGGCATTTGTTAAGTATCAGCATTGCTGCCTGAGCCAATGCCCTCTGGAGCTCATGGCGTGTATTTCCTTTCAGTGCCTCAGTCCCACTGACACCGGCTGCTGTGTCATCGAACAAAAATGCCACACAAGAGGAAAGCACGTGGCTCTCCTCTGAACATTTCCCTTCTGAACACTTACTGTTTAAACTGAAAGAGCTCCATCATACAGACCAGCTAAGAAAAACTATGAATATGCAAGGTTCTTAGCAGAAGGCAAAAAGGCATGTTAGGCATCTATGCAACAGTTCTGGTGTAAGGAATAGGTATATATAAATGTCTATATAAAAAATACTTTAGACCCTAAAGAACATCTTGGTTCTAAAAATTGCCATGCATAACAAAGTTCAGCAGTTTTGGAGAATCTGAGCTGTGCTAACCTACAAGCAGATGGAAGGAAGCAGAGCTGGAAGCAGGCTCAGCAGGGTAGAAGAGGGAGAGAAGCAACAGGGCAGGCTGCAGAAGGAGAATACTCTAATTTTCCAGCAGCAGAAACATTTTTTAGCATCTTCACAGATGTTGGCCAATTTATGCAGCTCATGAGAAATACAAGTTAGAAAATAATCTGGAGAATTTGGAACAGTATTCAGCTCTTGTGTATGGTGCTCATTTTCCTCTGAGCCTGTTCAGTAAATGGAGCACTAACGAAGCTTTGGCTTTTTGTTTAGTGTTGGAATTGCTGGAGTTTAGTAAAATGTCAGCTTCCTTATCTTATTTTTTGCTTGTTTTGATGTGGTAGATGTATTGATAGGTTTAAGAGAGAACAGGCTCCTGCTGCAATTTTTTTGTTGGTGAAAGAACCGATCTTAGAGCTCACCAGTGAGATAATGGTTAAAATAGGCCAAAAGATAAATAAAATAATAAATTCAGAAGGTGTGACAAGAACTGGGACAATGAGGCTGGAAAGGGAAGACAAGCAGGAGAAAAGACCAGAAGAGTGAATTAAACTGTGCAGGTCCCACTTCCCTAGATTAAAATGGATGACTTTGGAAGGGATGCAAGGTTATAATGAGGAAAGCTGAAGGAGACACACCAAAATCACACATAACTGATGACTACAACTCAAGGTGAGTACAGAAAAATGTTTTCTAATTAAATATCATCAATAGGCTAAAATACTTTCTCAAAAAAAAAAAAAAGCCAATTAGAATGCTGGTTTTTGGAAATGGGCAATCATTAACAGGGAAGCATATTAAATATTATTCTCCAAGCTTTCAGCAGTGAAGATTTCTTTCATGTGGCTGCAAGAAATGAAGAGGATTCAATACTTCTGCCATCCTTTCCATGGCTTTGCTACTGACTTATACCATAAGGCAAGAGAAGTTAAATCTTTTCACTCCAGAGCTCCCAAAGCAGTTTTCTTGTCTAGGTGCAATCAACCTCCTTTTAAACCAGCTGTCTTTGCTTCATTTTTGTTCCCACCAACATGATGTTCCTCTGAGACAGGAAAGCAAAATGCAGCTACTCAAGGACAAGTAGGAAGCAAGGGAAGGTGTCAGCCTGAACCTCACCAAAATGTTCATGCCCTTGCTAACATTTAAAGTGTACACAAAAGCCAATAAACACCTACTTTAAAAATACCAAATAACCCAAAACAGTAGTCAGCTTAACACAGCCAGCAGGCCAAAAGACAAACTGGTATGGAAGGGAAGAAAACCACTTTGGGATAAAGTTCTGTCTTTCTCATAGAAAATATAATTAAAAATATAATTTAAAAAACAATCAACAAAAAATCCTTTCTTTTTTTTTTTTTTCAAATATATATGAATAATACTTTCCTACATTTTCTCCTCCTTAAATGGCATGTCCTTTGCACGAACTCACATTCACTGATTTCCTGCAAACAACCTCCCTCCTACAGTACATTCCTGCTTTCACTTCTCTCCCCCACATGAAATGTCTGTAAAATTCATCACCTGGATGATTTTGAACCTCACAGACTTGAGACAAAACTGTCTTGGCATAGTAGTCCACTGTGCCTACCAGAGAAGATGCCAATCAAGCATGTCAGGCTCACCCGTTTCTTCAACTGCCTTGCAAGTATTTCCAATTAGAATAAAATCATTGAGTTCAAAGCTCTGTGCAAGCGGCTTTCTTGGTTCACTGAGATGTTTTTGACAAGGTGCGAGGTCAAGGTGCGAGTTGGTTCCATTTCTGCACCTCTTCCCAGTCACAACTTTCCAAAGCACATGAAGTGCATTCATTTCCATACATTAAACAGCATCTTCTGGACAGTATTCTGCCAGAACTTGATTTATTAAAACACACTGCCAACAATTTAGTAAAAGAAAAATGTATTTGTGGCACAAATAGGAGAAGCAAATAAGAACAGAGTAATTCTTCTGCCTCTTTATCACAGCTTTCAAAAAAAACCCCAGAGCATTCATCATACAAAGAACGTGTCCTCCCAGTAACAGCGTATTCTTCATACATATGCACACTTAGACTATAGTTAATTATTTATCCCGTAAAATTATTTCTATGCAAATTTAAATAATGCTCATAGCTTAGTGAAATGAAACACATGCACAATAAAAAACTGTAGTTCCAGACATCCAGACCAGATGCTAATATTTTTCATTTGTTATGAGAAAAATGGAAAGTGTATTGCAGAAAAAGAGAGAAAATTATGCCAATTCTAAATCTCTAAGCCTGAGTAGATGCAAAAAGTCCTGAACCACACAACTGGGGGGTATCAGACCACTTGCTTATGAGACATTGAAGGTGATGATGCCCACATTACAGTTCATAAAAACAAACATAAACCCAACCCAAAAACTCCTCACTCCTGGAAGTCCCACTGCAAATGCAAACCTGGAAAAAACAGAAGGGCAGCACTCTGTGAGAATCTCAAATTATGTTGAACATTTTTTCTTAGAAGTCTTCTTCATACAGGTGCTCACAATTTCCCAGCAGTAAGCCCTGCCTACACTAGAAAGCACAGATGATGGTTGCTTAAATACATGTTCTTCCAGCAACTGCAATATGGGGATTTAAAGACTGAATTCTTCAAGTCATTTATGATTCACTTCTGCATCTCAATCTAAGCACTGAAAAGCTTCAGCCCTCATTTTTCTCAACAAATGTGCAATTTGATGCCTAAATGAATATTCAGCTGATGAAGTGAACAAAAGCATCTCAGAGAACACCAGACTGCAAATGCTGCTCCGTTTTGGGAGCCAGAGAGTGGCAGATAATGACTTTCTCAGTCTGTCATCACTGGGGAGGCATGGGGAAGGCTGGAGACGACGCAACACCCACGCCAGCAGCCAACCCAGGGCAAAAATAATGCCCTACAGACCCCAAATGCCACTGCATTAAACACCACTGCGTCAGGCACACGACACTGCCAGCCCCACACACAGATGTGCGATTAGCCCCAGGCTTCTGACGAAAATGTGCATTTTGAGTTAACATCCCAGTGACTGGCAAAAGCAAAAACCATCCTGATTTACCCTGACAAGGCAGGGAGCACCAATGCCAGTTCACACGTGTTGATGGCAAAATAACAACTTTATGCAGGAAATCCTGTACAACTCTGCCCAAATACAACTCCATGCCTACTTTCCAACTCCGCCTGGGCCACACAAAAATGGTTTTTAAACAGAGGTCTGACCAGAGGCACTGAAATTTTCCATGATGTAGAGTTCTACACAGTATTTACACCCAAGAAGCACGTGGCACACACAGTGCAGGAAAGGAAAAAGTAGAAAGTGATCTTTAATTAAAAAGCTTGAGACAAAATGATTGCAGCTGCTGAAACAATATTTAATTTTACTTCTGTCAGGCTGCACTGGATTAAGTAGCTTGGAAGTGGTCACATCACAAGGTTAAAGCACAAAAGCTTGCTCAGGACAGTTTGACTCTTTGAAGGTGTCAGTTACAAAACCGGGAATGATTTTGTCCCATCAACTCTTCTCCATACTATGTCCTTGAGGAGTCCCCCAGAACAACACACACCAATGAGCAAAGCAGGATTACTTTGCTTCATGTGGAAAACCAACAGCTTTTTGAATTCTAAGAGCATCCCATGTAGCTTAAGAGACAAGATAATTAATGGGGTTTGCTTGCCTTTCAGTCTGAGAAACCTTGAAAGCTCAGGTCCAGGCCATACAAAGGGCACACTCTCAGTCTTTAGGACTTTCAAAAGAACCTTGGATTAGACACTTAGATTAAAAAAAATGCAAAACTATTAGACATGGCAGGAGTGTTTATAAATATGCCTGCATTTACAATGTACTGCATTTTTAAACATCTCCTGTTACCTAAAATGAATAGGTTTAGATTGGAAAAACAGGATTAGACTTTATTAGGCTGGTCCAATACATGGGGACTGGAATAACAACCTGTATTACTGTTATGTGGATCTTGTAACAGTTTTGGAATGACGCAGTAATTATTAACAACATTCTTTAATTCTTTATTAACATTCTCCAGAGGGCCTAGAAGCCTATTTTTAGAAGCATGAAGGCAGATTTTGGGTTTTTTTTTAAATGACTACTTCTAGATCTACCTTATTCATTCATTCACCACAAATGAAGGAGTCTTTGCTCAGTGATGATATGGACATTTGAAAAAAAAAAAAAAAAAATAAATAAATAAATAAATAAATAAATCAAGCTTGCTCTAAATCCTTGTAGTCATTTAGCTGCCTCACTCTCCATGAATTTCTTAAATGGTGTAATTGCCATTGACCTTCCCTGTCTTTTAAGGCTCTTAAACATGCAGGGAAGGTCAGAGCCAGTAAATTGCCAGCACCCTTGACTGAAGCACATTGATCAAGGCCAGTTTAGTACTTGCTTAGTTTAGCAGATAAAGTGTGGCAGTCAGCATTTCTAAATAAATTATACGATTTCCAGATAGTGATGTACGATTTTCATAAACATGATGACTCAGCATCTGAAAGAGAGGAAAACAAAAGAAAATCTCAGGAGTTTTAAGAGAGGCCAAAGCATAATTTAGCCTGTCTTTTCATTACATTTAAAATTCTCTGAAGACCTGGGTAAAAAACACCTTGAATCAGCACCAGAATGAATCAGAATGGTTTGGCACAGACCAAAGACACAAGCTGCATAAAAGCACAAGAGACTGAAGTTGGCAGCACAAATTTGTGGAAGCACAAATGCTCTGTGCAAGTATTCAATGTGATGCTACATTTAGAAACTATTAGAAGATGAAGATCTGAAAAAGACATTTGAAGACTCGCTTTATTTACAAGTGGCTATTTGCTTTTCTTTTGAATAGATGAGCTTTAAGAACAGGTGAATTATCAAAAAGGATTGTGGTTTCTGGTTTTATTAGTCATATTTTTGCTAGTGTTTCCCACAGATGTATCTCCTGTTACCTGTCACTGTGTGATAGCACACTCTGCTATTTGTTACGATAGCCTGACCCCAAGGGATGTCTATCTAAAATTCAACTTTTTTTTTTTTTTTTTTAATTACATAGAAACAAAACTTGCTGTAACTTTTGAAAACAGCTGTGTTAGAACTGACAGCTATTCCTGGCTGGGACCAATCTTCCCTACACATTTTACCAGCTCCTGACTGGAATTTTTGCCTGAATTAAAGAAAAAAAAGAGAATCTTATGCCTCAGCCTGCGCATTTTTTTTCTTCTCTAACAACTCATATATAGATGAATTCAAGAGGAATTGTTTCTTGATTGCTCCTTAACATCTTAATATCTCCTTATTTCTATGGCAACTGCTGCCATTCATTCTGCAAATTCCTATCCCTTTCTGCTTGTTTGACTTGATTGTATGAAAGAAACTGCAACTTTTATTACTCAGGTAAATGGACAGTAATGCAGATAGTGAATTTAATTATTTACTGTGTTTTATATTGAATTGGGGACACTAAAATTGATCCTTCTATGCCTAATGATGTATTTATTCCTATCCACCTCTAAACCATTTATTAAAATTTCCAAAGCTTACTGCAAAGTATTACGCAGTTCTAATAGCTTTAGATAAGAAAACTGGAGTGGAGGTAGCTGGGTTACTTGGGTTACCAGACCTGCCGTGTTTGCTGTAAAAAATAAAGCCTTGTATTTATTTATTTGACTTAAGCTGTTCCTACTCATTCATAGTTTCTGCATCATATCCTGCTCACAGTGTCCTCCACTTGCAGGAACAGTTAATCCATGACCAATAACAGAAGATAACTTTAGGACAAGAGTAAGAAAAAATACATCTTGCCTAGAGCTAGATAAACGTCACACCAACATTTTGTAACACCTCCAAGCCTGAAGAAGAGCATGTCCAACGGGTTCTGGTCCTCACCTTACTCGCGCTTCTCCAAAACAGATGCTTCACAAAACACCATCAGGATTTACCTGTGTGCCAGGCAGGAATGTCAAATAGTGCTCTTGCAGAGTTAGGTGTGGCATTTCTGTGATGGCCAGAAAGGTCCACAGGAAAGAAGGGAACACTGTCCTCTTTCTGAGGAAGTGATGAGGCCACGATACAAAAACGCACTTGAGCACATGCTCACTTTTAAGTGTATCCTCAAATACCAATTCAGTCAAGAGGAAGCAAAGGGTGCAGATGTGCTTCACCAAGCATGGGCAATATTTCCTTCTCAAAGGTCAAGTGTGGACCTTTTCATGCTTTTTAGCTCCACTGATACCAAATGCTTTTTCAGGCAATTGCATTTAATAATTTCATACAGTGAAGGGCTGGAACACAAACTTAACATATCTGCTAACTTCTGCAAGGTGCCCCTGCTCTTGGAACTGCGGATATCAAATTACAGTAAAAAAGAAAAATTAGTGTTAATAATTCAAAAATATATAATTAAACCATTACATGTGAAGATTCACTGTCATTTGATGGGACATTGTCCAGCAGATGATTAAAATCTAAGGGCTTTACCAGACACTCAAGGTGAAGATCTTTTCTCTCATACCAAGTCTTAGGAACGAGAATAAATCTAATACTAAAAATCACATCCAGAAATTTGCAAACCTGTGAACTTTTGGCTGCAGTATTTGAAGGAGAGGTTTGCTTTTATAAAAATCTATTTGATTCAAATCTAGAGGCATACCATCAATGCTGAAGTTTCGCAAAGTCTGGGTTTCCTTCAGACACAGGTTTTGATCACTGTTTTTGGTCAAACATGGAACTTGCACACTGAAAGATGACATTTTTCAAGACAATCTGACCACTTATTAAGCACTGTAAGTGGATTTTGCCTACAAGTCAACAAGTTGCAATTTAGAAAAAAATAGATCAAATACCACAAGCAATAAAAACTGAGTTTTAAACCATTCAGATTTCTTCAACTTGTAGAGAGAAACACAATGTAGTTTTCCACTTGAGGAGGTCAAAGCTTTAATTATCGTAACAACTGCCACTGCTCTGTCTCCTGTCCCAAAGGATGTAAGAGCTACTACAGCCTTCCATCCATCAAGTGATGGACTTCAGGAGAGCCCCAACCCCTCAGAAACAGTTATGATTTACCAAAAAACCGGAAAACAGTCTCATTCAGAGATGAAAAAGGCTCAGTACCCAAGTCAGAACCTCACACCCACAACAGCCCATCCCTTCATACAGATGACTGAGCATCAAGGACGAGTCAGCAGGGCAGACCTGGTGGAGCTGCCAGCTCTCTCCTTATCAAAACCCAGTACGTGGGTGCTCCAGGATTCCAGATAAGCCTCAGGGAACATCGAGATAAGAAAATAGCTCTCTTCCTCCCTAGAAAACCTTCTGTCATCTTGAGCACAGAAAGCAAAACGTTCTCCATGGACACCCGAATATAAAGCTTTAACCGGTTAGCAAATTGAAAATGTAACAAACAGATCTGAATATTTACATTTGGATATAGACACCCAGTGTATATGTATCTTGGAACAGATTTGTAAATGTTTCCACTGTGTACTGCTTGTAAAATTTCAGGGTTTGGAAAAGTGCCCTGGCTGCTACGTCACTGCCTCTGCTGCCAGGGTAAGAAAGGGGCTAATAAAATAAGCATTAACAGGAGAGCATGATGTGAGAAGCAAGTCTGGTAGAAGAGAGGCCACCCTCAGGTTTACGCTCTTCAATATCAACCTCAAAAGGAAATGAGTGGGGAAGCAGAGAGGAAAGGACCAGCAGGTGGCTTGAAAAAATGATGTATTCAGACCGATGACAACTTTTCACAACAAAGATATCAGAACTAGAAACAGAGATGCTGAAAGCCCAGCTTACACTTTATCAAACATCTGCTGTGAAAGATGTTCTTCCAGCATAATTAAGATGAATTTTTACAAGTCAATTTTTAATTAAACGACCATAAAACTCAAAAGTTCTAAAACTTGAGTAAGGCTCATTCTGAGTTTTGATTTTTGTTGCATTTATCCTCATAAGTGTTTTCAAAAATGTGTTGTATAAGTAGTCGTGCAGATGCAGAGGCAGCACTGGAAGTTATCTCCATTTTAGGGAGGGAAGAGACCATCAGCATCTCTTTGGCCCTCCCATAACCCCAGCTGGCATTCTCTTTTCCCAACAACATTAGAAACCACAGTTTCCAAGCTGGAACACTCACCCACAGTGTGGGGAGCTCTGCAAAGTGCTCTGCTTGTGCTGGATGGAAGTTGTAGCAGCCCCTGATTCTCACCTGGGCAGTGAGGTTAAAACAAGTTTTTAGAGTTCACTGGCAGTGGCTTATTCCTGCAAATAACAGAAAACTTCAGCTCCTGTCATATAGACAGTAAAGTTTCATTTTCCATTCATCGCAAATGTGTTAAAAAACATTTTTGTCCTCATTTCAGCTACATAAGCAAATTGCGGCACAGTGTATTGAAGATCACACAGTTTTCATGAAAAGGATCCTTAACTCAAATGGAGGACAGATAGAAATGAGTCTTTAAAGTTTCCAAGTTGTTAATGATAAAAAACTGTGTGCCTGTACGAGTTCATTTCATGATAAAAAAATACTGGACAAGAATTAGTAGAGTTTCCCAAGGAAGCAAACATCACCCAACACACGTACAGAGGCCTATCAGAAAATTTTCCTTTGTTTTTCTACGCCCACTCACGTGCAATTGACTTTGTATTCTTTTTAAGCAAGGGGAAAACAGCTACAGAGACAGCATTAATCTTTGCTTGCCTAATTCCAGATCTGTAGATGACCTCTGTACACACTTGCAGTTAAAAACCAGCACACCAGTTCAACTGGAGAAGCATTAAGCACAGTAATTTTACAGAGATTTATACACCAAAATAAAACCAGAGGAAAACTATTGGGAAAAAGACTTCTATAAAACAGCGTTGCTTCAATGTATCCACAGTATAAGAGGATCTACACCACCTACGCAGAAACAGGATGCTAAAGCCTATTTCATCCAATGATAATGTGCATTTGTGGAGCATTATGAAGTCAGAGAGCTGATGACTCAAATATGGAAAAACCCTAACACCTCACACCCTTGCAACACAGCAGTTTGCACGTGGGTCACTATTACCCTTCACTGTCCTGCAGAACAGGAAATTTAAAAGGTGACAAATCCAGGAATTTCACCTTTAATTCTTTATTCTCCCCTCACCAGGGCCAGCACAACCATAACCCACAGAACAGGTCCTGTCTCCTCAGCCCCTTGCTCCTGCCCTGTGTCATTCCCCCCACCACACCAGCACATGGAGAGGTGGCAAATGAAAGCACACAGCTCAGCTGAGAAAAGACCAAAACACAGAAATCCAGCAACGTCTCTTAGACTGCTGTTACCTTGTGTCAGTTCCTCAGCCCCTGTCAAGACTCGGCTGCAGATACCCTCACGCTGGCACGGTGGAGGATGCAACAGGAATGTGGACAGGCTGTCAGGGAAGGTAGGACTGTTTCTTTTGGCAACAACACCAGCTTATGCCAGTTAAATGCAACTATTATTTAAGGCCATAATAATTGCAAGATGAAATACCTTTTGAGGTGTTTTTGTTTGGTTTCCTACTTTTATCTTAGCCAAAAGAAAAGTCAAATTTTAGTAAAAAATATTCCACTGGAATCACTCCTTTGAGTTACATTGAAATCAGACATTGTTCTTTCAGCCATCACCATCAGTGTCCCATGGGGCTTCCTCAGTAGGATACCTCAGGGATGAACAGCAAACCCTCTCAGCTGCTTTTTAAGCTGCAGGAGTTACTTCCAGTACCAAAAGGGATCCTTCATATCATAGGAAGCATGAATGCCACAACTCAGGGCTCTGAACTGTAACTGGTCAAAAGGATTCTTCCAGCTTTGGAGCAGTGGCAGGAATCAATGCCAGCCTTATCCTGGATGAGAGTACAAAACAGATTAACGAGGTTCTTTATGTTCTCTGTGTTTCATACACGTTATTCTGGGTGTTGCAATACTACGTCACTGAAACCACTGATGGCTACATACCCCTAGCAGAAACAGTTGCATTTTGGAAGTAAAGAAATTAATGTTTTTACAGGTAAAAAATTCTTACAATTTTCCCCAGGAACATAATTCATTACAGAGTCACTTTTAGAGCCATGCAACAGTTTGAAAAAGGATTTACTCAGCTTTCTGACACTAATATTCCTTATGCAGGTATGTATGCAAGAGTCATTCCCCTGCAGCCACACAGACACCGTGACCTAAAGTTGTCATGATCTATCCAGCTGTCCCCACAGAAATGGGCACATTTGCTGAACTGCCACAGCAGTGAACACAAACCTTGTGCTGAGCAGCACAGCCATGTATTTTGTTTCCTCACATTGATGGAGGCTTTTCGAGGTGGCAGTAACAGGGAGCTGACGTTGTCGTTTAGTCTCAATCGCAATCAGGGAGTGACATTAGGGACTTAAAAAAGAAAACTAAATTCCAGTGGAACAAGAACAGTATCCACCAAACTTTTCTCACCAAAGTTTTCCCAGGACTCAAGTTCTCAGAGGTGACAAGTCATTTATACACACTATCAAAAGTTTCTCACTAATAAAGAAGCAAAGACTCATCTCTCGCAGTGACAGCACACCAGTGAGCCACAATCACAAAAAAAAAACCAAGAAAAGATACTAAGTTTGGCAGACCTTAGATTTTCAGTGACCTAATCAAACTCTACCATCAGCATGAAATATATGCCCCTGTTCCTGCAGAAAGACAGTGGGGAGGCCAATAACATGAAAAATATAGAAGCAAAAAAAGAGAAAATTCAGGAAGAAATTACTAAATTCTTCAAGAAATTGTCTGCCTCCAAAAATGCTACTACCTGCAGAGCAGAAGTATTTTCCATGTTTTTGTGATCCCAGTGCTTCACCCAAACATTCTGTGACTAATGGGCATCTGGAAAACCATGTCCCATGAATCCACAATAACAGATATGGCACAGCATGTGGAGAGGTCTGATAACTCCAGCAACTCTACTGTTTACCTTTTAGCTTGCTTTTAAAAACCATTTCAGTCTTCCATTAGATAATTACAGGTTTCATATTCTCACTTCCAAGGTTTATTTTCAAAACACTTCTGTCACTAAAGCAATTTCTAAGTTATCTACTTGCCAAAAGCAATTTAGGGACTTGCACATGACAGCAGTGAAGCATATGAAGTATTCTCTTCTTGCATACAAAAGAGTGGTATTTAACTACTTTTTCCTCTCAATATTATAAAAAGAAGCATGTAAATCAACCTGCTATTTTAGAACTAGTGAGAAAGTACCTTACTACTATAATGACATTCACCTAATGCACACTCAAGGTAAATGAGAGATTCTGCACATTCAGTACAAGGTAAGTATGGGCTTCCCTATTCATGAAAACGTGTGATGCTGACAAAACCAGTTAACGAGATGCAGAACTATTAAAAACAGTGTTTAGATTGAAAAAATGCATCAGAGACACAGGACAAATGCTGCAATTATATTCTTTTGCTCCTGATGTTTAAGGAGCAACACTGAAATACTTGGTTAGGTCCCCGCCCCCCCC